>CAJHQQ010001299.1:0-103813 GCA_905132885.1 Moricandia moricandioides
TAACTATTAACCATCCATTTAGTCTATTTAAAATTATTATTTAAAAAGCTTAAGAATCATTAAAATTTAATAAAATTAAAATTTTAGTTATTTATAAAAAATATATAATAACATAAATAACTATAATTAAAATTTTTAAATATTTAATATCTGGATATAATATCCAATTAAAATTACTCAGGAGGTCAATTTATTTATATATTTAGCATGTCTTTAATATGATGAAAACAAGATTTAAATTTTTAGGAGTCGGAGTATTTTTTTATAGAAACTCCATCTTCCACATCGGTGACACCATTGAAGACCTTTGGATCAATAACAAATGAAAAGGAGAAACGCAAACGAAGATCAACCAGAAAGTTCATCTCTTTCCTCAAAGAAAAGGATGCAAGAATCGAGAGTAAGTCACAAGTTCTTATGATAAACTACAATATTGTCTTTACTTGCAGTTGTTAATGTCGGTTTGGTGATTCTTGGACTTGTTTGGTCTACGTTTAAGAAGTTTCTGTGCAAGACTTGTGACTGGTTCTTGTTATCTTGATTCTCACGCCTCTTCTTGTATTGTTTCCACGACTCGTTAGGGTTCTGCGTTTCTTATTACTCTGTTTCGTTGCTATACATAGGAGGAGCCTTGTGAGATATGTGGAAGTGTAGGCGTTTCAGGTTTGATGATGCTATGTTCCAAGTGCAGAGATACTCGTGAGCATACGTAAGTAATGATCTTGGTCTAGATTTGTCATCTTTACTGATTGTTTGTGTGTGTTTCAGTTATTGTGCGAACGTGTTTCAACAATCTGTCCCTTCCATTTGGTTATGTGAAGTGTGCCGTTCATCATCTCGCGTGTTGCTCATACCTGGGTGTTGCTAAAGATCAGATGGATTCTGAAACCAATGTTTTGTTGCTAAAGAACTCTCACAGCTCCATGGTAGATGATCATAATACTGCTAAAGTAAGAACTATTGATATGGAAGAAGTTGTAGCCACATCAGTGATTCATCAGCCTATGCAGCCACATGATACAAGTCCACTAGGTGGTGATGAAACTTACTTATGCTAACTACTTGACTTTGATTTGCCTGTTAATCTAAGTGTTTATTGAGGCTCTAATTTTGTTTATGCAGCTAAAGAAACTTCACCAGTATTCAATGACTCGTCTCAGAACAGTGAGCATCATCAACCATCTCAGGGCTTTCCTAAAAGACGCAGGACGTTTCAGTTGATGGGCACACACATCACTCTCTGATCTCTTCTTTAAAGGGAGTGTGTCTCACCAAAGTGTAAATCAATAACGCTTCAGTTGATAGGTCTATAAGAGACGATCAGTACATAGGTCTTGACGTCTTGTGTGTAGTATATTTCATCCATTTGACTCTGTTACATTGTAGTTATTTTGTTCCTTGGATCACAAGTTACTCTCAAAAAGTGAAATTCCACTTCTTTGATTATCATTTTGAGCTATACTCAACGTATATTCTCTTCTACTTATGTCATATACTCTGTGAAGCAGTTGTAAGCTCAAGGATTTAGAAATTAACATGTTTGTGTCATGACACCGAAAAAACATATTGATTGAACTGGTTCTTTGGAATAAAAATCGTACATATTCAAGAATGTTGGTGTTTGGCGTGTTGTTGTGTTACACATAAATGAGAGGTGTAATACACCTATGAAAAATTAAACGTGGTGACATATAGAGATTTTATTGGTTGATCTTGTTTAAATGTGATTCACAAACTATGTTCAATGATCTGTCTTTGTTAAGGATTGAGCGGACCAGTTGGTAAACCTCAATCATAAAGGAACTCCATATGCAATTTTAATACTCTCTCCATTTTTTTTATTATTTGGATAAATTAACCAAATTAAAAACTACAATTGAGCTTTAGAGTTGCTCACCCTAATTATTAAGAAGATATTTAACTTTGTATATTTCTAACCAAAAACATCATTAATCATCTAACTAACTATAATTCAACTAATTGAAAAAAAAATAAACTACATAATTTAAAGAATCATGTAACACAAAATTTTGTCAATTTTACATTCAATACCAAAAATGTCATCCAATTTAAAACAAAATATCTTTAAAACGTTATTTATTTGATAGCGAATTTATAAGAATTACATAAATGTGTAAATTACATTGTTGCTACTTTTGAACGTTCACCCATTTTGAAGATTATGCCATAATTACAAACAAATGAGATAAAATAGGATAGTTTGTGAATTACGTACAAGCCATAAAATATGTTGAACTAAACGAGCAATACCATATTTAATAGCTTTCTCATATATAATTCCGAAGAAAATTTAATAGACACGAAAAATTTAATAAACTATTTTTATAGTTTGATTTTGTGTTTTTCGATTGATAATAATAGTCTAACTCGAAAAATATAAAAATACAGTTAATTGTACCCAATAGTCAAAATTATTGACATAAAAATAGTTGATTCTCATTCTTCATTAGAGACAATTCCTTAAATCTCATCTCATGTATAGATTTGCAATTATCAAAAGTTTATGTGCATTTCTTCAGTTAAAGACCAAAAGAAAATTACAAAAGTAACAAAATTGCCCAAAAAAATAAAAAATACTGAACAACTTAACGGTGGGCTTCCTAAGCAAACTTAACAAAAATCAGATGAACTTTTAATGCTCTATATAATACGAGGGTAGTTATTTATTTTAAATGAAAGATAAGGACTATAATGCAATTTATTCTTCTTTAATAATATTGTCTTCTTCTCTGTTTCCCCCTCTCTCTCTCACTACACTACCTCCCCCACCATCGCACCAGTCCACTTTCTCTCTCTACAATCTCTGTTCCCTTTTTCGAACACCAAACACTCTCTCCGTTGTCTTCTAAGTTTCACGGTATGAATCTGAATCGTTTGGTTTCTAAAAGCACCTTCCTTGTCCTCGTATACTCTGTTTCTTTTCGTAGTGATTTCTCTGATTTTTTCTCCTTCTGTTCCGTACAACGCAAGCAATAAAGATGTTTTTATTTTATTTTCTGAAATTACTTCTTTTCATTTCGAAACAATGATTAATGGCTGATTCTGTTTCTTCTTCTCCAGTGTATCTCCATTTCTCGTCACAGGTTCTGTAAACTAACAATGTGTGTTTCGTTAGGGTATTTCTGAACCCTAATCAGGTTAAGCAGTGAAGATAACGGAGAAAGGCGTCGACTTGGTGAGACCCTTTTCGTTTCTCTGCCTTTTTTTTTATTACATTGCCTTGTTCGTTGTGTAGAAGAGCAAAACACACAGACTTTGAAAACTAGGGTTTTATCTTTGGTGTTTTTGATCCTACTCTTCTCTGATTCGCCCTGTGCATAGATTTGTGGAAAGGTTAGATTTTGTGACATGGGTTTAATAAATAGTGTTGGCCTAACTTTTGTCTCTTCAAACCCTTCTTTTGGTACATAGGTTTGGTGGAAAGGTTAGATTTTGTGACATGGGTTTCATAGATAGTGTTGGCTAACTCTTTTGTCTGATGTTCTAGCACGATTAGAACTCTCTAGATTCATGGTTTTGACTAGTTTTTGGGTTGGGGTTTCGTTTTTTCCTTTTAGTGGCAGGTTGCTAGTTTTCCAAGCAATGAGTCCTGGTCAAAGCAAACTACCTTCAGATTCGATCAAAGTAGTCCCTGGCAGGAGTAAACTACGGGTTGAATCTTCAAACCCAGTTGCTAGAGGGATCCTATACCTAGACCTTCAAAAGTGAAGTTGATCACACCAGAGGAAGCTATACAACTTCATTCTGGTGTCAGTCAAGTGCCTGTTCCTCCACCTTCTGTGTCATCAACACCTTATAAGCTTGTTCGTTCAACTTTTGAATCAAGACTTAAGCCTGTTCGTGCAACTTGTGAATCACAAATACCTAAGCCTGCTCGTGCAACTTTTGAAGCACCGAGACATGTCCCCAGCTCGTCCAACTTCTAAACCACCAAGATCTGTCACCGCTCGTCCCACTTCTGAACCACCAAGACCTGTCCCGGCCCGTCCTGCACCAGGTTTCAGAAAAGAAATTGTTTGTGGTCTTCGAGCTGCTTCGAGTATGAATACAACAACAGTGAGACCGAGAACCAATCCAAGAAGTCTCCATCAACATAGAACGGTGGAGCTTCCTCCTAGTCCACGTGCTTTGCAGATTCCTTCAAGCGTTAAACAACAAGCTACTGATGCAACACCGCATACAATAGAAGGTGATACTTTTGCTTCTTCTCTTTTCTTATTGAAAGCCAAATAATCTAAACTTGTTTTCACTTGATGACTTGAAAAAGCTTGTTTTGCGTTTTCTTGGTTTCTCTAGATACAGCTATAGAAGTTGCTGATAAAGCTAAAGATAATGGTCCCAAGGAGACATGCCGATCAGCCTCTGAGGAAAGGATTTCAGAGCTACTTCTGTATCGACCAGCTTTGCTCCCTACTTGGAAGTGGGTTGCTTCTTCAAATTGTCTTTAAACTACAGATGTGTTTTGTTAGAATTGTCAGTCATATCACTTGCTAAATTGTTGCTATTACTCTTACCAATTCTACAGTATCCACAGGAACGTTATATCTTTTTTCACATTACGCATATGCTACATTGTTGAAACTGAAGATGTGTAGTTGTAGAAGCTTGAACAAGATCATAATAGGGTCTATGATGTCAATATTGTGTTTGTTTGTGGTCATTTTCGCTTCCTTAGTAAACTAGGATCTTAGTTAGTAGCTTTGTAATCTTCTCTACTGGTATATGCTGAATTTTTTTTCCTTTCAACTATTGCACCAGGGGACGCAGTGTAGATTCTGCCATGTTTCCTGAGTTTTATTGCGAGTTTTTGGGCTAATCCAGCATCCAATATCAGAAGGAAGGCACTGAAACTTTCAAAGGCGATGCCTACATTACTCGAAGTAGAACTAGTTCCTACAGGCCATATTCTAAATGATGTGTTTGGTAGAATCCCAAGGCTATCAGATGTGGAATTATACTTTTTCTCAGATGAGAAGGAAACAGAAAGGTACTCTAAAGCCCCTTCTTATTCTTGTTCTATCACTGTAACAGAAAACTTATCCAATCAAGGCATGTATACACTCCTCCTTTTTAGGTCTAAACGGGAACATGCTCATCTGTTAGAGGCCATGACAGCTCGCAACGCCATGATCAAAGTTAACATAAACAGCACAGAGTTGTTGATATTCTCCTCAAAACTATTGGACAAGACCTCCCAGTGTATGTATGCACTACTGTATTTCTTTTTTCCATAATTTCTCAATGGCCTCAAGAATAACATTCGTTTTTGTGTTTGCAGTTTTCATCAAGAAGCAGACTAAAACAGAAAACTATCTGTGGGGTTTCTTCCTCCATAACAAAAACTCACAAGCACATGTTCCAGGAACTTCTTATCAAGCTGAGAAATATCTTGATGATAGTAATGTTGTTGACATGGACATTGACACTGAACACCAGACTCCAGGGCTAACTCTCCAGCCAATTACAGATTCACAAAGCACTTACTCTAGCTCACTTGGGAAGGTGGACAAAGAAGTTAGATAATCAATCAAGGCCTTGTGGATCTTCTGGAGAAAGACCTTCTTGTAGCTAGATAATCAATCATCTTCAGCTTTGAAGTATAGTCACAGTTAGCACAGCTTAGATAGAGGTACATATCTTCTCGGTTTAACATGTTGGCCTCTTGGGAGAATTTTTGACAGATCTTTTGAGTGTTAATGTGACATATGTTGGAACCACAGACCATTAAAATGTTGTAACCAAACGATACTTGTTAACAAGAGATCTTAAAGAACATCACTGACTTTGCAGTTCGATTTATAGCCCGTTCACCAATATGTAATCGGTTTTAGTAAAAGGTGACGTGTCAGACTTTAATTGGTTAACAAGATAGGTTTCTCACTTTCCCTCCAAACAGAAAAAAAAAGTTTAAAATTAAGAAGCTTCAGACATCAGTAAACTCTTCAGCTTCTTCTCTTTCGGGTCTTGTCTTGGTAAGATAAAGACTGTTCACATCTCCCTGATATGACCATGGCCGGCGAATCTTCCGGAAACAATCGCCGAGAGTGTGATGACGGTAAAGCCATCAGGAAAAGAAAGCGAAAGGTTGGTCTTTTATACGACGAGAGGATGTGCAAACACGACACGCCTGACGGTGAGGATCATCCCGAGTGTCCTAATCGCATCAAAGTTATCTGGGAGAAGCTTCAGCTCACTGGTATCGCTCAAAGGTTCTTACTTTACTCTTCTCTAGTGGCTTTGTTTGTTGTTGAAAATCTTGTCAAATAGGTCTTGTGTCCTTTCCTTTTGTAGGTGTGTGGTTCTTGGTGGTAGCAAAGCAGAAGATGCGCACCTTCAAGTGGTTCACACAAAGGACCATGTTAATTTAGTTAAGAGCTTAAGCACAAAGAAGAAAGATTCTTGAAGAAACAGGATTGCTTCACAGTTTAATAACTGATCTTAAGTCTCTTTTCACATTGGAGGATAGGTTTAACAGTATGTCCTTAACAGGTGGCTGAGAAAGTTGCAAAAGGAGAGTTAGATTCTGGTTTTGCTATAGTCAGGCCACCAGGGCACCATGCTGAGGAAGATGAAGCCATGGGTTTTTGTTTGTTCACCAATGTCGCTGTTGCTGCCAGATACTTACTTAACGAAAGAGTAAGGACTTGTATTGACTTTTTTGATGGTATTATTCCCTCTTACATAGTTTTAAAAATGCTTTTCTTGAATGCAGCCTGATCTAGGTATCAAAAAAAATCTGATTGTTGATTGGGATGTCCATCACGGAAACGGTACACAGAAGATGTTCAGGAAAGATCCTCGTGTACTAGTTTTCTCTTTTCATAGGCATGATGGTGGAAGCTTCTATCCAACGTGTGATGATGGAGATTAAGGTCCAGGTGAAGATTTAACATAAACGTTCCATGGGATTTGGAGCAAGGAAGGAGATGTGGCGATACAGATTATCTTGCTGTATGGGACCATATCTTGATTCATGTGACTAAGGATTTAACCCTGATATTGTTTTGCTTTCAGCTGGATTTGATGCAGGTACTTGAAGCTTATTTTTTTTGCAAGACTATGTCATCTTAAGAACTTCCTCTTAAAACAGCTATTGGTGATCCGCTTGGGGGGTTGTTTTGTTACATCATATGGATATTCACATATGTTGAAGAAGGCTTGTTTTATAGTAAACTACCTCTTTTGACCTGAGCTGCATAATCTACACTTGGATTTGACCTCGTTCAATATGTTTTCACCAAATGTTCTCTCAGCTAATGGAGTTTACACAAGGAAAGATTGTGATGGCATTAGAGGGAGGGTACAACTCTTGACTCAGTTGCAAAGTCTTCACTCGCTTGTGTCCAAGTTTTACTTGAAGACAAACCAATTCATGGTTCCTCCTCTGAAGAATACCCATTGGACTCTACACGTCGTGTCATACAATCGGTGTGGCTCCATATCTTGTTACTGCATGTCACCTAGTTTGATAAGACTTCATATGCTTATTGTGGGTTTAGGTACGCAAGAGGCTATGCCCATATTGGCCTTCACTGGCCTAAGAGGCGAAAACCCCTACTCCAGTTAAGCACCTACTTATAAAGAACCAGCACGTGAGTTTCTTGCCTCTGTAAGAGTGACATATAAAGACGAGGCTAAGTTAGTGGCAAGTCAAGGAACACTTTCTTTCAAGATTGGAAAACAGTTCTACTCAATGACCATCTTCCAGCTTTGTGAAGTCTTTGGGTTCAACACCACTGCCGAGCAAGTCCGTTTCCCCTGAGTTAACTACAAAGCACAAAGAGCTTTGGAGCTTTATTGGCACAGGGGAGTATAACTCATCACTCTCAAAGCAATCATATGTGCGAAACCCCGTCCTTCAATGCACCCTGAACGTACTTAGCTCAGTGTTTTTTGCCAGAGGTTCAACAGGTTCGGTTCAGCAGAGAGAGAGTTAACAATGCCCTTCAACGGAGTCAAACACTTACTTACTGACACGGACACGAGTCAATATCCAGACGTCAACTACGGCTCTATCTTGGCAGCTGAGTTTATGAAGGTGCGGTCATTAGCACACGCTGGAAACTTCAAAAGAGGTCTTATCACACCAATTATGAGGTATCACAAGATTGACCTTACCAAGAGTCCCATGAATGAAATATTTAACTGGATTGACGATGAACACCTCTTGTCCAGCAAGATTCTCGTCAAGAACGACAGTGGAAAGCTCATTTATCAAGTCAAAGACGGGATGGATTATCTCAGGTGCTTCCTTCCTCAGCAAGACATCACAAGTCTTATATCTCAGGACAATCTAGTGTTCGTCCATCCTCAGAGAAACGAGAGGGACTGGATATGCAATGCCTTTGCAATCAGCAATGAATTTATGCAGGAGATTTGTAAGTTTGTATTGCCTTCTTCACAGGTTAACTCTCAAGGAAGACAAGGACACATCTTGGACTCTGAAGGAAGCAAATCAGTTGAGAGTAACAGAAGAAGCTAAGGAGGCAAACAAGAGACAAGATGACAGAAACAAATGTAGATCATGTTATTCATTGATGGCTTCTGACGAATGTTGACCCGTCGCTTCACAGTCACTTAGATTATAATGAAGTTTCAGTGTAACCTTCTTTTTTTTCTGTTTTTGTAACACTGAGTTTCAGTGTAACCACATGCCCTTTTGTAAAACCCAAACTATGTTTACGTCTTTTTCAGCTCACACTAAACCATTGGTTTTGACCAGGGATTGATGTTTCGATATCCGTTTGGCTTTGGAATGTTTTAGCTTTTTACATATTTTGGTATAGGGGTTTATAACATGTTTGGATATTTTTATATTTTGGGTCGGTGAAATTATTTGTAGTTTAGGTTCGGGTAATTCAACAATTATTTAAAAAATAAGATCGGAATGAATATACCTCGTGAATAAAAAAAATCAAATATTAATATGTATTTGTAAGACATAAGAATATGGTAATAAACAAACAACAACAACAAAATATATCGTTAACTAAAGAGTAGGATAACAAGTACTCAAAGATGAAGAATAATATTTCACCAAAACAACCTTTTTAAAGAGTGTATCCTCAAGTGTGAAAAAATTAAAAACAGAAATCACTAAGTCATATAGCAGAGACTAGCTTGAATTATAAAAAAGTTTTACCAAAAAACTATAAAAAGGAAATGAATTAGTTTAAACTATTAGAGATTAGTGTTATTATATATATATTTCAAATATCCATTCGGGTATTAAGTATTACATGATCGGGTTCGGGGGTCTCCTATAACTCTATACAGTTTGGATATTTTTATAGATCGGATCTGGTTTGAGTTTGAGCTTGAGTTTTTTCATCGGTTTCGCATTCAGTTTCAGGTATAGGTGAAATGCTCAAGCTTTTTGACCGATCAGAGGTTTTGAAATTGATAGTACCAATCATATGGGCCTTTTCGAAAATAGCTATAAAGCCCAAAGTTTAAGATATCAGGCCCATTGTAGGCCCAATTAACCTAATATAACGGAAACCCTTCGTCGTCGAAACTCTCTCTCGTTTTAGTCTCACCGTCTCTCGGCCAACATTCCCGCGATATTTGAGTTCCAGAGAGGGAAAGGAAGCGACTTTCTTGGTGGGTATTCAGAAAATGGAGGAAGAAAACGAAGTGGTGAAGACGTTTGCAGAACTTGGTGTTCGCGAGGAGCTTGTGAAAGCTTGCGAAAGGTTGGGATGGAACAACCCTTCTAAGATTCAAGCCGAAGCTCTTCCTTATGCTCTCGAAGGTAAAGTCTTTTTGAGGACTCTTACATTTGAAAAGCTTAGTGCTTTATTATTTGAGTCTAATGTGTTCAGGGAAGGATGTGATTGGACTTGCGCAAACCGGTTCTGGTAAAACCGGAGCCTTTGCTTTGCCTATCTTGCAAGCACTTCTTGAGTATGTCAATAATGCTGAGCCTAAGAAAGGGCGTAGACCTGATCCTGCTTTCTTCGCATGTGTTTTGTCTCCAACTCGGTATGATTCACTTATCTAAGTCTCTTTCATTGTCATTCTTATTGGATTTTGATTGTTCTTTATTTCATCTGTACTCCAGAGAGCTAGCAATCCAGATTGCTGAGCAGTTTGAAGCTCTAGGATCTGATATAAGTCTTAGGTGTGCTGTGGTAAGCTCATGGTTTAGCCTTGTGACTTACCATACTTGAAATGGATTTTAAACTGAATATGTTTCAGCTTGTTGGAGGTATAGACAGGATGCAACAGACTATTGCTCTTGGGAAACGTCCTCATGTTATTGTATGTTTTAGTTTCTGAAGTTGTTTTCTGTTATCCACTTAGCGCCAGTGAATCTAGTTGCTAAGTTTGCTATGTTGTTTATAGGTTGCAACACCTGGTCGCCTTTGGGATCACATGTCTGACACAAAAGGCTTTTCTCTGAAGACATTGAAGTATCTGGTATGTTTAAGCTTTCCTTTGTTCTTCGTTTTTTTTGGTATAGTATGTTCTTAGTTTCTATCAGTTTTATATTAACTTTTCACATTATTCTATCAGGTTCTTGATGAAGCAGATAGACTGCTGAATGAAGATTTTGAGAAATCTCTTAACCAGATTTTGGAAGAGATCCCTCGTGACCGGTAAAACATATCTCTTTTCAGCAACTATGACTAAAAAGGTAAGGAACCTTGCCTGGCAATGTTGTTGTTCTGATCTATCTAAGTGTATCTCTTAATTGTTTTGGTGGAGTGACAGTCTCAAGAACGATCAGGTTATTAAACTTTTGTTTTGGCCTTGTAGGTTCGGAAACTCCAAAGAGGCATGCTTAAGGAATCCTGTGAAGGTACATAACCACTAGATTAACATAAAGTATTGTTCACAGTTATGACAATTTTTAATGTTTATTGCTTTACCTTCAGATAGAGGCTGCCTCCAAGTATTCCACAGTTGATACTCTTAAACAGCAGTATCGGTTTGTTGCTGCTAAATACAAGGTATGCTCACCACAACAGCCTGGTAGATAGATAGTAGCAAACACACATAAGAGACTTTTATCTTCTTTGAATATAATAAGCTTTCTGATGACTTTAACAGGATTGCTACCTTGTGTACATTCTGACTGAAATGCCTGACTCAACAACAATGATTTTCACTCGGACTTGTGATGGTACTCGTTTCATGGCTCTAATGCTTCGGAGTCTTGGTTTTAGAGCCATTCCTATCAGTGGTCAAATGACTCAGGTTAACGGCTGAGCTCTCTTAAAATTTCTAAAGATATCTTGACTCAGGTTAGCGTATTCTCATTATTTTTTTAAAAATATTCACAGTCAAAGAGACTAGGAGCATTGAATAAGTTCAAAGCAGGGGAATGTAACATCTTGGTTTGCACTGATGTGGCTAGTAGAGGGCTTGATATCCCATCGGTTGATATGGTTATCAACTATGACATTCCCACAAATTCAAAGGTTACTTCCCCTTTTTTTGTTTCTCATGGCTCAATGATATTGAGAATACACATTCACCTTCCAAGTTCTTATGTTATAGGATTACATTCATAGAGTGGGAAGAACCGCTCGTGCTGGACGTTCTGGTGTTGGGATATCACTTGTAAACCAGTATGAGCTTGAATGGTACTTACAAATTGAAAAACTCATAGGTAAGTGGAAAAAAACTACGAGGTACATTTTATTTTATTTTTGTTTTCTCATGGGATAAGGACATTTGACTATGTTTCTCCATTCAGGTAAGAAACTACCAGAGTATCCAGCTGAGGAAGACGAAGTCTTGTCATTGTTGGAGAGAGTTGCAGAAGCTAAGAAACTATCAGCAATGGTATTGTCACTTTGTCTACTACTAAATGTAAAAGGTTATATATTGCTTATTTCTGGAAATCTTTGTTATAGAATATGAAAGAGTCAGGAGGTAGGAATAAGAGAAGAGGAGAAGATGATGAAGAGAGTGAGAGGTTCTTGGGTGGTAACAAGGGTGGTGACAAGGGAGGTAACAAAGACAAGAAATCTTCTAAGAAGTTCAAACGATAAAATTGCTCTCTTTGTATTCTTTTCTGATAAAAGTCACCAAAATTTTTGCTTTTCTTTTAAAGACTCACGTTTTGATATTAAATGTTGCTTAAACAGCTCTGGTCTCTGTTCTTGGTGGTGCCTTTGCTGCATTTGGTCTACTCCACTTACTCTGTTCTGACTTTAGAGTAAACAGCTAAGTACATTTTTGCATCAAGAACACAACTTTATAATGGTCTTATGAATTGAATGTTTAGGAAGGATGAAAAAAACAAGAGAATAAAAAGAAAAACTAAACCCACCAAAAAAAATGAAAGCCAAAACGTTTTAGCAGATCAACTCAAGTAGTAAGGCAAATAAAAAGATGCAAAACAAAAATTTAAACTACACTCATATGGAGTTACCGTTAAATGCAAAGTCAAGATGAACCACCACCGCGAGGCCCGCCACGTCCTCCTCCTCTTCCACTGCCTCCATTTTGAGGAACTCTTTGGTAACCTTCTCCTCCACTCCGTGGGTTTGAGCTCTTTGGTCTACCAGAAAACTCACCTCTTCCATATCCTCCTCTTCCTCCTCCACCACCACCACCACGTCCTCCTTTGAAACTTTCGTTTCTGAAACTTCCTCTCCCTCCAAAGTACCTTCCCCTACCACCACCTCCACTATTGCCTGTTACAATACATTAAAACCATCTTTCATAACACAAACCTCTTTATATATTAAACCACAAGCTTCTTCTTGATGAAGTCTCTCATGTTTTTGTTACCTCTGTTAGCTTTCTTCTCCTCTAAAACAACTTGACGATCACCAATTGTAATCGGTGAGGCCTACGCATGAACCAAACAAAAGAGTCAAGACTTTCACGTCCAAGAAGGATACAAGATGGCTAAGGTTTTACCTCGAGCGCACTCTGCTTCCCGCCAGGTGTTTCAAACTCCACAAAACCAAAACAGAAACCTTGCTGCTGAAGAATCACAAACGTGTAAGGAAACCAGTAATCACTAAAACCTTATGTATGATTTATGTATCAAACCTTATTGCTTCTGACTTGTATCCCTTCATGCTTGATAGCACCAAATTTCTTGAACACCTCTTCAAGTTGTGTTGGTGTAGTGTCGAAAGGTAAGTTTCGAACATAAATGGAATGACCATCATCTGTAATAACAAGCAGACAAAAAAAAATCAATAACCAAGTGACTTCATGTGCTTGTTCAAACAGCAAGATGAAAAGAATCTTCAGACCTTCCACATCAACATTGCTACTGTTTGGAACATTCTCGAGACCTGAAGCCTCAGATGCTGCAGCAGGAGGAGCAGTTGGTCTCTGATTGATACTAACTGGAGCTGGTTTTGGCTTGTTCCGAGCAACATGTGCTGGTGCTGGACTGCTATTCATCAGTTTGAGCTGTTGAAAAATCACACAAAGACTTGTAATGTTTACTATAGACAAAAAGTGTTCTAAAAACCGGTCTAGACGGCGCCTAGGCTGCAAATCGGGTCAAAATACACTATAACTTTTTTGAAAAATCAGTCTAAAAGCCCGCCTAATCGATAATCCCTTGTAAAACATCTAGTTATTGTCAAAAATTTCTTGAACATTGCAAAAAAACATAGATGAAGCAATTAGACTCACAATAGAAGCATAGGAATGCTTAGGAGCATCTCCTTGAGACACTAATGGAACTTCACTTTGACTTAATTGAACAGGAGGTTGGATAGGCTCAGCGTCAACAACAACTCCTTCATCTTTATCAGAAGGATCATAGACTTCCGCCACATTGTCAACATCTTCCTCCTCAATAGAAGCAACTGGCTCTGGTTCTACCTCAGCCTCATGAATAACAACAACACGTTCTGACAAGAAGTAAGAAGAACACAATGAGTGCTATGTGGTAAGGAAAAAAAGGCCGTGGATGTTTGTTTCATCGAACCTGGTTCCACAGGAGGAGCCTGAAAATCCCTGGTGGTTGCTTGTGTGGTCACCTCTTTCTCCTCAAGGAACCTAAACACATCGTTTAAGACAAAGTAACCCTTGTCTTGTGGAGCCAAGAAAAAAGTCTGACTAAACCTCTTCCTCACATTATCATTCCCTGTTAAGCATCCCGTCACCAAGACAATAACGCCTCTCTCATGAGACTCCTGAGCATCAGCAGTTTCTATCTCAGCCGTGTAGTCTTCATATTTCAATGACAGAATCTTCTCATTGATCGCCTGAAAGAAACCAACAAGTTAATCTAACTCAAAAAGAGATACTTATTATAAAGTGAAGAGCATAATCTTACTTGCATAGTTGTGACAGTAGTTACAGAACCGGTAACATCAGGTCGGGTTAACAAGCTGGAATCTTGATAAAACCGGTGAACTAAACCGGGAGATTGGTGAAGAATGTGATAGTATTGCTCCACAAAGGCACGACCCACAACCTCAGCACCAGGGGAAGTGCTAGCTTCCTTATGTGCCATCTACATACGATTATACACAGTTATGTTCTTCATACAAGTTAACATAGTGTAACATTTGATCCTACATTCTAAGTAACATTGAGAGACTCAAAGATGGATAAAAAGTCAACGATCTAATAGAAAGTCTTGAGATTTTAACTGATATAAAAGCAAATTAAAGAATGAGTTAGATCAAGAGAGGTTAAGGGTTAGACCAAATCGAGAAAGATTAACAAAGGAAGAGATCGAAAGAGGAAGGAAGTGTAGTGTTGTACTTACAATGATCTCAGAGAGAGAGAGAGAGATCTGCTGAAGAAGCTACGAAACAGAGGAAGGATCGAAGGAGACAGCGACAGACGGAGAAAGAGTGAGCGTGTGTTTGAGAAGGAACAAAACTAGTACGGAGTTTTTAGTTTAGTTCAGTTCAGTTAAGTTTGGTTCGGCCCATTGGGTATGTCTTTAATCTCTTTTATTGTTTTATCTTTTAAAGTTCATTATGGGCTTTAGGTTATGTTTTCTAGCGTTTTTGTAACTGAGTCCTCCATGGAGATTAGTGGGCCACAAGCTTAGTACATAGGGCCCTTCAGGTCAAAGTTTGTACTTTGTAGATCATTGGATCAGGCTTGGGATGCCAAGCAATAACCTAGTTTAGTTTACTTGATGAACTACTTATAATCACCATTGTCATTTTATAGACCATGTTCAAAAAATTATTATTTATTTTTAATAATTTTTCAAAGGTAAGAATTTTATCTATATATATGTATATAACTTTTTCGAAATTATATGTCCTAAATTTATATATATATATATAATTAAAAGTTTATTTTATCTGCTTTGGACTGATTAATATTGTTAGCATACAAAATCTTTCGGTAAGAAATGAAAGCTTGTGTTTGATTTTGTCCAATAGGTTACTGAATTATCTTCCCAGGTGAATTAAGAAACGATCATATTTCTTCTGTTTTGTCCATAAGAAATATTTTATTGTCCATCTAGTTTTCATATCCATTTATTTCAAAATAATTGATGTTTAACCATTTTACATACTAATTAAGAATTGTTAATTTTTATTCAAATTATCTTATTTTTATAAAAACAACAATAATTAACATCAATAACTATAGCTAATTCGATAAATACAAATCATACTGCAAAATGCATATAATTACAAACACCAAATAATATTTCATTTTGTATAGAAATTTCAAAACTTCACTTAGACTAAAATAAATAAAAAATTGCTAAAACATCACTTAAAAGTAAAACAAAGAGTATATATATAATAAGATTTTGAAAAAAAAAATCAACAAAAGGAATCATGTTAATGAATTTGTCTACCTTGTGGGTCCTTTAACAACCCATATCCATAAAAGCATATCCTTGTCTTGACATGTAAAAACAAACCGTGATTTTCGTATTATCTCCCCCAATATGAAGATATATAGTGAGGCACAGAGAGAAAACGAGTAGTTTCACTACTGTTCTTATGTGCAGCAAACTCTGCACACACCTTTACTGCATCAATAATACAAAAAGGAAGCTCAATTATGTGTATGTCAGCATCAAAATGTATATATTGGCATCAGCATGTTATGTAACTAACCCATTTTACTTTTTTTTGGTGGTTTTACTCCTTTTGGTCTTGTCTCTTACAAGGACATGTCCTTGTCTGTTTCAGCATGAGCCTTCTGCATTTACTGACGTTCGGACTCGAAAACGACGGCTCAGAACCAAAGAAATCTCTAATTCGTTAGCCTAAAAAGATGAATTGTATTTATGTATGGTTAATTGTTATCACTTATAATTAGTGATATATACACATTAAACCCTAACGGTTGTGTCCAAAGATAGAACATAATACAGTATAAGTTAACATTAGTTTTCAATCTTATTGTTCCAAATGGTTATTTTATGTTTGAAACACTATAATTTCTTCTGTCAGCGTCATTTAGTTGGGTTAATATGGTTAGTGAGTATGAATTACTAATCTCAAAATAATAAATAATGAACTAAAGGTAGGTTTGAGTCAATCAAATAACATCATCAACCATAATAATAATTTTTTTGTTAGCACAAAAGACAATCATGTTGAAACAAACTACAAAGATAATTTTACATTGTTAGCACCACCCAGCATGACAAAGCTTAATTTCTAGAAAAACAAACTAATCTTCAAAAAAAAAAACACAAATTCGTATTTCTACTGGTGGTTAATTAATTAGTAACATTCTTTGTCAAGCCACCTATCATTTTCACATTCTAGGCATGCGACCACACAGTCGACCTTTACTTCTCCAACCTTTCTTTAACGATTCCTTAATATATATTCAATTGGATTCTGGCGGTAAGAAAAGTACCTGAAAAATAAATTATGTTAGAAGGGCGTAACTAATTAAATATGGAGCGACTTAGGGTTTCTAGTGCCTAGCTAGGTAATAGGTATATTTATCTTGAGAATTGTTATAAGAAAAAACAACCAGGTTATCAAATATGCTCATGGAAAACTTATTTGAAAAAAAAAGAAAATTATTTGAGCAGACTGAAATTTAAATTTTGCAGAGCTTTGACATTTTTCAGCCAAAAGTCAGAAGTATCAAACATGTACATGTATATTTATTTATATGCAGGTATGCAAACACATATATATATACAAGTAAAACGTAAAACGTTTATAAGGTTCACAAGATCCTATGCTCTGAAAGTGGGAGCAAATTTTGATTACAAGCTTATGAATATTAAATATATAATTATGGAAAAATTTCATTTCTACCACAAGTTTGATACCACTTTTCAAATTTAACATTAATGAACAACTATTTTCAAAATATCTTAAATTTATAATGAAAATTAGACTTAATTAATTTTTCTAATAAAAAATTTAGAAACTTAACCCCACTTCTTTAACACCAAACCATAAACAATAATCACTAAAGTGTAAAACCAAATGTTTGTATATTTTTGGTTAAGAATATTTTTGAAAGTGATACTTAACTTGTGATATTTTTAATAATTTCTTTATAATTATTGATATAGTTCTGAAGTTAAAACCATGTATGTCAATATATAGCACAAATATTCTTCACTCGTAGCAACCATTGGGTCAATTATAAAAGACTTTATAGTAGATTAAGTATTCAAGTTGGATACAAAGAGCAAAGAAAAATGGTGTGATTGTGGGAAAAATCTAATTGGCAAAGACAAATAGAAGAGAAAAGTGGTCCAGAGATCTCTTTGTAAGAATTTAAGTATTAGATTTTGATGCTTTAAAAAAAACACTACTCTTGGTCTATTATTTGTGGGGGTTATTGAATTAAGGATTTGAGAGAATTCAAGATTTAAGAAAATCTGAGGAAATTCGAGATTTGGATAAATCATAAAAAGATTTGTTACAAGTTTTATATGTTTTTGAAAAAAATTTTGGGTTTTTGAAAAAAATCTTTCTTTTTAAATTCTAAATATTTATTTAAATAAGAATTTATTTAAATAATAATATATTTCTACATTACTAAAATTTGATATTATTATCGTTTTCTGAAATCTATAAAATATAAAAAAAATAAAAATATTTTCAAATATTTTTATTTTTATTTCATTTCAAAAAAAAATATTTTTATTTTTAAAATGTGAAAGATTTTTTCTATTTTAAAAAAAAATTCAAATACCATCATAGAGGTGGTATTTCAATTGGTCATTTTTTCACTGTAAAATATCATCCAGATTCCACAAAATCTCATTTGATGGATTTTGTTAACAAAATCTATATTTTCCAATAAGCTGAAATTTGAGAGAATTTAGGCAAATGACTAATCCAATAAGCTTGGATTTCGTATGGAATTTGTAAATGTTATATACAATAACAGGGGATTTGAGAAAAAAATGAAATGCTCTCAAATCCTTGATCCAATAAGACCCCCTTAATCCCAAAGATCTGTCAATCTACAATAATATGTTTTGTTACATATATTTATAATTTTTAAATATATCCCACTGGTTGTTTAATAAGAAAGAGATTCATTCTCAAATCTCAATAACTAATTTAGATATAATAAAATCTTTAACAAGTCAACATTTCTGAATCACTAAATTCGATCACGATCCAAGAAGATCATCTATTAATAGTTAGATTCAACAATTTATATCATAGGCTTTTCATTTTTGTAGCTCTCTTACAATTTAAACTTTGTTTTACCCTTAATCTGCTTCCTTTTAATTGCTTTTATATTTAGAAATCTTGTTAATTTATAATTCAGACAATTTTTTTCTTAGTGTTTTAAATTTACAAATGACTGTAAACGGTCTTAACCGCGTGTTTTCTTTTAAATAACTTTAGCCGTATCTCGAAATTGTTGTTACAATCGAAATTAAGACTAATATTTTAAACCGACAGTGTTTACAAACTTGGGTAAGAAAATTAAATAAAATTCAAAGTGAAACCCACGAAAGGGAACTGAAAATGAAATACTAAAATACTTATAAATATTATCGTAACGTTTTAGATATCCACTTTCAAGAAGAAAAAGAAGTTTTAGATATAAAATTCGTATGTGACTGTGAGTGTGTTAGACGAAACATGCACATTCCCATCAGAGTATCAATACAATTGGGCCTCTTTTGTCCTTGTGCATAAATTGCTTTAATACCAAAATTATAAAACCCTAGGGAGTGGAATATATAATATAAAATATTTATTAATTATTTTCCTCAATCATTATAATAGATTCGAGTTACCTAAAAAGAAATACTTCACATCGTTCATTCTCTTCCTTCTTATCTCTTCTATCTTCTTCCTCATCTATTAAACTAGATCTTGAACTAGGAAGTCAAGCTTACCAGTCTTCAATCGATGTAAGAACATGTGACATGGATTTGCTTGAATTTTAAATTATTATCCAAAGTTAAATTTCTTACATGCATATACCCAAGAAAGATCAATCACAATTAATTTTGCTTTATTTTCATGTGAATTTTACTCAAACATTTGAGAAAGAATCCTTTACTTTACCTCAATTTCATTCCATTATTAGAAGCTATAACAACTATTTCTTCTCCTTTATATGCTGATATATTAGCTAGCTAACTTTCTTCTCTTCTTGTTTTAGATCTGTTCTTCACACAAAAA
Organism: Moricandia moricandioides; assembly: GCA_905132885.1. Taxonomy (NCBI): domain Eukaryota; kingdom Viridiplantae; phylum Streptophyta; class Magnoliopsida; order Brassicales; family Brassicaceae; genus Moricandia; species Moricandia moricandioides. The sequence goes on from CAJHQQ010001299.1 coordinate 19,566, forward strand.
TAAAGATGAGATCAAGAGATGAAAAAGACACTCAGGCAAATCAAGAAGGAGATCATAACCATCAAGTAAACTTAAACAACATGTTGCAGCAGCAGCAGACTCAGCCAAGTTCAGTACCAACATCGAGGCAATGGAGCTCAGCTTTTAGAAATCCAAGAATCGTACGAGTTTCAAGAGCGTTTGGTGGCAAAGACAGACACAGCAAAGTCTGCACAGTTCGTGGCCTTAGAGACAGGAGGATAAGGTTGTCCGTACCAACAGCGATTCAGGTTTACGACCTTCAAGATAGATTAGGGTTGGGTCAGCCAAGTAAAGTCATTGATTGGTTACTCGAAGCAGCAAAAGATGACGTTGATGAGCTTCCTCCTTTACAATTCCCACAAGGGTTTAACCAAATGTATCCAAGTCTCATCTTCGGAAACTCGGGAGAATCATCAGCATTTCCAGGTACCAATATAGTTCTGCTCTTAAGTCAGTAATCTTCAGTAGCCGAAACTACATCATGTAATATTAGTTTCTTTCTAAATATTATGTGACCTCTAAACTTTTCATGATTGATTTTCCAGTTAAACTAACGACACTTGGTTTCCAGGTACCAATCTAGGGTTCTTGGAAAATTATGATCTTGGTGGCTCTTCTTCAAGAACAAGATCAAGAAATGATGATACTACAACAACACCTAGAGAGAGTTTTGATCTTGATAAAGGGAAATGGATCAAACAAGATGAGAATAGTGATCGTCAAGATCATGGTTTCGACACCAATCATCAACAGTTCTATCCTTACAACAACAACAATACTTCCTCTTACTACAACCTCGGACATCTTCAACACTCACTAGACCAATCCGGTAATAACGTTACCGTCGCAATATCCAATATTCCTAATAATAACAATAATCTCAATTTGGCTCCCCCTCCGACAATGAGCTCTCTATTTCCCACGTATCCTTCGTTCCTCGGATCTTCTCATCATCAACATCATCATCAAGTCGTTGATGGAGCTGGGAATCTTCAGCTCTTTAGCACCAATGCCAATCGCAACAACAGATGATGACTGGTAACTCGACCTTGATTGTATCTTTTCATCATTTGATGATCTCAAACCATGATACGGATCTTCATACTAGTGACAATGATTCAGATTCGTGAAACATTCGTATATGTGTACTATGCATACATATGTTATATGCATACGTATTTCTAAATTATATTTGTATTGTTGGATTGGTTAGTATTAATTCCCCTTTATGTATATATGGAGTTTTATTGTTTTAATGAGTCTCGATATGGATGAGCACAGAGATATCGTTATGCGAGATTGGTGCATACATATATATTAAAATTTGATATGCCTCATTAGATTTAATTTTCTGAAACTTTTTGTGTTCGATTTTGTCTTCTTTATTCATTTATGAATATACATATATACAATATAGTACTCAAATAACAGGGATAGTACAATATAGGGTTGTCATAAATATCTAAACAGGGATGTAGAAAACTTTTCACATATTATCTATACATAGTACACTTGCATCTTCATGTATAATTTCGATTTATCAATTGTATTTCACTAATTAGGGTTCGGAGTTTTAGAAATAGGAAACATATATAAACAAAAGATGTTTGAAAACCAATATTAATCATATAAGTACATAATTTAAATTATTTTTTTGTCAACGGAAAAGTACATTTGTTTCCCACTACTGTGAATTTTGTTATAAATTAATTCTGAATTCGTACAAGTTTTTCTTTATGTTTCTCTCTATCGTTCAACAAAAATGAGAAACAATAATAAAAATAATAAAACTAGTATACTCTTAAGTCCATGATTAACCCGAGTCTCTTAAGGTGGGGTTCTTAACGTAAAATTTGTTTTTTTAACTTTTTTTTTTACATTTTTCCCGCTAAGAAACGGCTCTTATAATTCTTATTTAAGAGACAGTTCTTAGGTTTTCTTAGTTAAAAACTAAGATACGTCTTTTAGAAAAGGTAAAAATCTCACCTTAAGAGACTCCGGTTAATCATGTTCTAAGAACCCAGTCAACCAGCATGCAGCACAGTCATCGACCACACATCAAATCCAAGTGATTTATCACAACTAAAATAGTGCCATCCCTGAAATTTTGACACGTCTTCCTTGAAAACTTTAATAAAAGTACTAAAATAAAATTTCAATTAAATTAGCACGGCATTCTTCCAAATTACACATGGAAATGTAATTAAAACATGATTGCATAGTGTAACTATTTAAACTTAATCGTATATACAAATCTGGTGTTTATATTTAACTACGAAAGTTCTATACCGTACGCTATATTGCTAAACATTCATGTAATATATTATTTAGGAAACTTATATTGTGCACATTTCAAAATGAAAATAACTAAAGGGGTCGTTGCTTGTCCTGTGTCAGAAAGAAAACACCAATAATTTTCCAATAATTGTATGTCCATTCATTTTCTTAAACAACTACGTATACTTGTACGAATGTATAAATGTACATGCATATTCTTTTTTTTTGTTGAATTAATGTACATGCATATTCTACACATACAGTAGATACAAAATTATAAGTATAAATACTGTTCACAATGTTTAAGCATATTCTACATATACTATTCTATGCGTATACACGGCAATATATAATGCCAAGCCCTAGCCTCGTGTGTAAATATGCGTTACAACCACAATTATATATGACTGAATCATCTACGATAAAAATCATCTATAATATATAATATTGACACATATGATATGAGTGGAACCTCCTAATAGTCTCAAGTTCTTGGTCATAGTACCCACCAAGATCAAACAAAATAAATAAATATGTAAAGGAAAAGGAGAAAGTAGAAGATGGTGAGTATTGGGATTGGAAGGAAAGTGAAAGAAGAGAAGCAGTTAAGACAGCAACTGAATTGCAGTCAAGCACTAATCCCAATCTTCCAATTTTAGTTCTCTCTCTCTCTGAGTTGTAGGGTCATTAATCCCCATTGGTAAATTATTGGTTTTGAAAAAACTTAACTTATTTTCTTTTTGGGTGGCCCTTTTTATAAATCATGTGTTTAGATATAGATAGGCACACACCTGCCAAGAAAATTCAAAGATCTGCCATCATATTTTGCTTTCCTTCTTTCAACCAAGATTTTATTATTTTTATTATTTTGAATATTTTTTTTATAAAAAATATGATTTCATTTCTTTGTCGGGAACCCAAACATTGTAAATATTCTTTTTCAGTATAAATTAAATTTAAGTGGCAGAAGTTCTAACCATAACTCTTTTACCACTTGGACCAACGCTTCCATTACCTGCATCACATCCCTTCTTATGGAGCGATTGAGAAAATATTCATCTAATACTTAAAAGGATATTCATTGCACTGCCACTTGTTAATAGAGATTAGCAATTCATCAACCTACACGTATATGCAAGATTACATGTTATACGTTGCTCAAGAGAATATATACGTTTTTAATCTTTTAGTGGTAAGAGATAATTTATCTTAAATGGGATAATTAATATATGGTCCATATGATTATAGACTTCATTTTCATCACCAGCATGCTTCAAAATTAAGACATGAAAAAAAAAACAGGTCCACCTTATTTCATTTTCACATAATTCACTCACTTAGGCATGCACTTCCTTTTGTTTACGCCTTTCTCTTTTCAATTCTTTTTTTTGCAGACGCTATTATCTATGGTACGTTCTTGTTTCCTATTTTACGTAGGCCACACAAAAAAAAAAGTTTCTAGTATATCTTTCCAAAGAAACCTTATAGTCTTATACCATTTTCATTAGTATATATTTAAATAATTTTCTCCTTCTAAAGGAATATATAAACTCGAGATGGAGTTGTGTTATTTTCATAGAGTCTACAAGTTAATGTTGTGGTTTAATGTAGAGGCAGTCTACTAATGACATCAACTTAATACACACTGATTTTCCGCATCATCTCTTAAGTTCGTTTATAAAAGCATTCTACAAATAAACTTCAGAGAAAAAAAATAGATCATTGCACACATAAAAAAAAAATTCTTCTTATGAGATGCAAGTATATATAAGTTCCCAAAGCCTATACAACTAATTAATCCACTAACAATGTAAGTGATGGGATCCCACAAAACTTTAGAAGATAATCTGGTCTACCTACGCGAGAAGATTACAATCACAATCAGAAAAGGCTCCCAAGATGGTTCTACTCTCTTTACAGCTGAAACATCATCTTACAGCTTATTATATATCAGTCTTGTGAAAGATTTCACCTGCAAGAAGAAACTCTCTAGAATGATGAAAAGATACAGAGCACACAATTAACATTAATGAAACACCAAACCTGACTACTTAACTACTCTTCTCAAACTCTAAAATAATAATATCAAATATTTTTAATCAATTCTCTCAAATTGCCATTTTAAAGTTTTTGTCACCAAAATAGGCATAAAAATAGGCGAAACAACTTTTTTCTTTTGATAATTTAAAGATTTTTTTTTTTTTTTGATTTTAAACTTTACCTCCCAAACCTCACCCATAACTCTAGATTAGTTAACTCTAGGGTTATAAATATATATTTACACTCTTTAATAAAACCTATTTTTCATTTTTTAAATTATTTTTGTGATTAAAATTTCTTTTAGAACTATCATAGGTTATTTCTCAGTATTTTTTTGTTAACTAAAGAAGCTTCAGCTAACTTTCAAATAAAAATAAATTAATAATTACATTAATATTAAAATTGTGAAGTTGGGCCCATTGGGCTTACGAGGAACAAATGTAAAACTAATGGGCCTTTAATTTCTTAGTGCTCACGTGTGATAGTCACTCACATGTCTTTAAAGCCGAAACTATACTCCCTCCGTTTCATTATAATAGATGTTTTAGAAAAACAACTTGTTTCATAAAGATAAATTTTTTGTGTTTTCAATGAAAATATTACAAGTTTCAAGAAAATTAATTGAATTTATTGAGCTACTATTGGTCAAAAATTATTGAAAATTGAAAATTACAGAAATCGATACATTTATTATAGTGATTTAAGGCGTTTTCTTAATATGTGTGAATCTTTATGAAACAGATGGAGTATTATTTTATGTTGTCTCTCTCTCTCTCTCGCTCTTTTTCAAAATTTGAATTCTCTCCTCCTCCCCCTATGTTCCGCACTTCGCGAGCTTGAAAAATCACCCAGCTCTCCGTTTCCTGGATCGGATCTGTATCCCGCGGATGCGATTGGGTTTCTTCTAGGGTTCTGTATCTGTATCGGACCCGTAACAAGGGTTTTTTTGGGTTTCGGCTTTGTTAATCGGAGGAGATGGAGGACACGGAGTGCGTCAGGGTCGCCGTCAACATACGACCGTTGATTACGCCGGAGCTTCTTAATGGCTGCACCGATTGCATCACAGTTGCTCCCAATGAGCCACTGGTACTTTTCTTTTTTAATTTCTCCCCTTTTTTCTGTGAAGTTCGTAGTGGATGATTCGATAACATTTGGGATTTTAGAGAAAATTAGGGTTTGTGTGTTCGAAGTTCTGAAAGTGACCTAAATGTTTTCAATTTTCTTCACGAATAACTCATTGTTATGTTGTGGATTGAACAGGTACACATAGGCTCACACACCTTCACATATGATTTCGTCTTTGGCAATGCTGGCTACCCTTCTCTCCAGATTTATGATCACTGTGTTGCTCCACTTGTCGAGGCTCTTTTCAACGGATACAACGCCACCGTCCTCGCGTATGGCCAGGTTAGGATTTGAGTTTTAAAAGGTTTGAGTTTTAGAGCTACTTGATGTTCTTTAGGTTTGATTTGAGTTTTAAAAGGTTTGAGCTTTAGAGCTACATGATGTTCTTTAGTTTAAATTTGAGTTTGAAAAGGTTTTGAGTTTTAGAGCTGCATGATGTTCTTTAGGTTAAATTTGAGTTTTAGAGCTACAAAAAGTTCTTTAGGTTTGATTTGAGTTTTAAAAGGTTTGAGTTTTAGAGCTACATGATGTTCTTTAGTTTTGATTCATTAATTTGATTGTGCTTTGTTTGTTGTTATTGAAAGACTGGTTCAGGTAAAACGTATACCATGGGTACTAATTACGGTGGAGATGGAGCAAATGGTGGCATTATACCAAGAGTGATGGAAGATATATTTGCAAAAGCGGAGGCAACCAAAGACTCAACGGAACTTCTCATACGTGTGTCTTTTATTGAGGTAAGTGCAGATATTGAGCTTTTTATTTGTAGGCTTTGATTCTTATACTTGCATCTGTTAAAGCGCAGATTTTTAAGGAAGACGTTTTTGATTTGCTTGACTCGAATTCACCACCCCTCGTAAGAAATGATGGTGTGGTTCATGCCAAGAACGTTGCCCTCTCTAGAGCTCCTATTCAGATAAGAGAAACTGCCGGTGGGGGAATCACTTTGGCTGGTGTTACTGAGGCAGAAGTCAAGACAAAGGAGGAGATGGGTTCTTATCTAGCAAAAGGCTCTCTTTGTCGTGCTACTGCCTGCACAAATATGAATAGCCAATCAAGGTGAGTCTATGATGTAAATTGGTTTCAATAGATTTCGTTCTGTTACTTTCACACTTGCTTAATACATTCTAGAACAATGTGGTGGACCCTTTCCGCAGAATTATGAATTATTTTAAATAAAGATGACATCTCAGTATTATATCAAATCTGTAAAACCGTTCTGAGAATGTATATGCTAACTTGTGTTTCTCTCTTGCTTTTTAGTCGGTCCCATGCAATTTTCACAATCACTCTTGAACAGAAGAAAGTTTCCAGTTCTACTGAAGTTGGTGGTGAAGATATACTATGTGCAAAACTTCATTTGGTTGATCTAGCAGGATCTGAGCGTGCTAAAAGAACAGGAGCAGATGCAATGCGCTTGAAAGAAGGTTGTCACATCTATCTTTAAGTTCCATATTGTTCTCTTTGTTTTTGTAAAAGAGAAGATTGATTAAACTGGAAGTTTTTTTTCTCTATGTTTGAACAGGCATTCACATCAACAAAGGTCTACTAGCGCTGGGAAATGTAATCAGTGCGCTAGGAGATGAGAGAAAGAGAAAGGAAGGAGGCCATGTTCCTTACCGTGACAGCAAGTTAACACGTTTGCTTCAGGTTATTTTTTTCTGCTTTATTAATCCTTGTTAGTCGAATTACAACTACTTGTGTTTTAACCTATAATGTCTGTAATTTAGGATTCCCTTGGTGGTAATAGCAAAACGGTGATGATTGGTATGTTTTTTACTTTATTAGCTTTTTAAAACAATGAGACTTCAAACATTAACTCTCATTAGCATTTCTCATGCAGCTTGTGTAAGTCCAGCAGATGCAAATGCTGAGGAGACGCTAAATACGCTAAAATATGCAAACCGTGCACGTAATATCCAGAACAAAGCAGTGGTATGAATACTATAGTTCTTGTGTTTCTTTTCCATTGAAATTTGTAAGACCTTACGAAGTTTTCATTTATCGCAATGTTCAGATCAATCGAGACCCAGGAGCCGCACAGATGCAGAAAATGCGTAGTCAAATTGAGCAGCTGCAGACAGAACTCCTGTTCTATCGAGGTGACAATGGTGCTTTTGATGAGCTGCAGGTATTCAGTCTGAACTAAGAAAAACATTTAAATTTAATGCCTGTCGCTGATTTTAATAAACTTTTATAAATTTTAGATTCTTAAGCATAAAATATCACTGCTTGAGGCAAGCAACCGTGAGCTACAAAATGAAATTAAAGAACGGAGAGTCACCTGTGAGCATTTCTCAAAGCGTGCTTATGATGCTCAGGTTTTCTTCTATTCTTATTGTGTTTGATGGATCAAACTCTTGCGGGATATAGCACTTAACACTTTGTTCTCATCCATGTAGGTTGAAAAGGACAAACTTATATTGACAATTGAGTCTGTTCGCAGTGGTAAATCCTTGGATGAGATTGAATCAAGCCAAAATGAGGTGAGATCTCCTTAATGATTCCTTTTTTTATCTGTGACCAAGAGATCTTTTTGGCTAACGTGTTAAATCTTCCAGGATGCTGGTTTGATCAACAAGTATGTTTCAAAAATTCAAGAGTTAGAAGGAGAGCTGTTGCACTTCAAGAACTTGAAGAATCCCAGTAATTGCCAATATACTGATTCCTATGACGATGGGCCCCGCACAAGTAACGTTTTGTTCCCCTCATCTAATGAGTTGTCGGATTGTGAAGACAGAGTGATGGATGGCATAGGTTAGTAATTCAGATGCTAATTTCTGAGTTTTTTTAAACACAATTTTTTTGATTAGTTGCAGATGTTATGGTCAACTGTTTTCCTGGTTTAATTAGATTTGCCTTGAATACAGATGAAAGTGAATTTCAAGAAAAGGAGCTTGAACATTGCTCACTTCAAGAAAAATTGGACATGGAGCTTAAGGAACTGGATAAGAGACTTGAAGAAAAGGAGGTACTATTTCATTTTTTGTTGCTCCCCTTGTAGTATTTCATCTGTTACCTAAATATAGTATGCGTTTCAATTTATTCATGAAGGCTGAAATGAAGAGCTGTTCAAGTGCTGGTACGTCTGTTCTCAAACAACATTACGAGAAAAAGGTTCATGAGCTTGAACAGGAAAAAAGAGCATTGCAGGTAAGTGGACTGTGGTTTATATTTTAATTTGATGGGACTTTATGGACTTAATTTTAACAAATGAAATATACACTGGCAGAGAGAAATTGAAGGTTTGAGACAGAACCTTGCTAGTATACCATCTGCCCCAGGCGATGGTGGTGCCCAGAAACTGAAGGAATCTTATCTTCAGAAACTGAACATGCTTGAAACTCAGGTAGCGCCTCTTTTGGTTTATCAGCTATACTCGCGTTCAACATATGTTTTTTCTTGATGCATTGTTTCTTTAGGTTTCTGAGTTGAAGAAGAAACAAGATGCACAAGCTCAACTCTTGAGGCAAAAGCAGAAAAGTGACGACGCAGCAAGAAAACTGCAAGATGATGTACACAGAATCAAGTCCCAGAAGGTGTTCCTTTTTCCAGTGATCTCGATTTTGATACTGTCTTCATACTTGTGTCTCTTAATTTTTCTTGTCTGCTTCGATTGAACTTTTCAGGTGCAACTGCAGCAAAAGATTAAGCAAGAGTCAGAACAGTTCAGGGCTTGGAAGGCTTCAAGAGAGAAGGAAGTCATGCAGGTATAATATTTGATTCTTCTTGATGACTGCCTACTTGATTTTACGGATTGATAAGCGTCTGTCTTGATCCCAGTAGTGAACAAGTGTCATGTTGTCAATCATTAGTCACCTCTACATAAATATGACATGTGTTTGTGGAAAGTCTCAGAGTAGTTTGGAAAACATTTTGACTTAGTTTTTTAGAAATATCTGGTGCACTGAACCATTCATTATATAATATTTTAAAATTTAACCAGCTCAAAAAAGAGGGAAGGAGAAATGACTACGAGATGCACAAACTCGTGGCTTTAAATCGAAAACAGAAGCTGGTGAGCACCTTTTCATAACCTTCTAGACCAACGGTCTCAATCTTTTCTTATATCAGGGCTACTTAAAATCTTGTCGCTTTACAGGTTTTGCAAAGAAAGACAGAAGAGGCATCTCAGGCGACAAAAAGACTCAAAGAGCTTTTAGAAACTCGAAAGGCGCCTTCACGCGAGACATTAAGTGAGGATTTCTGCAAAACATAGTTCAGTATGATCACTTTTTCTGTGTTGGTATAAATGACTAACTGGGTACCCTACTATATACGCAGGTGTTAATGGTCCAGGATCTCAGGTAACACCCACCAAATAAAAATGATAACGATGCTTTGTTTTTGTATTTACAGACTAGATTTGGAGAGTTTAGTGATTGTGTTGATTGGTCTTCTTTAAATGCAACTTTCTAATGATTTGTTTGCAGGCACTGATGCAAGCAATCGAGCATGAGATTGAAGTCACTGTTCGGGTTCACGAAGTGCGTTCTGAATACGAAAGGCAAATGGAAGAGTATGTGATTTATCATAGTGTGTTTCATAGCTTCTTCATGGCCTTATTCGATGAACTTCCTACCAAAATTTCTCAAATATTTATGTCTATAATTCAGGAGAGCAAGAATGGCGAAGGAAGTTGCAATGCTAAGAGAAGAAAACGAGTTGCTCAAAAATGCCAAGATAAGGTGAGTGATCTGGAGAAGACAAAGATTTTGCGTAGTTCATAGCTAAAATATACTAAACAGTTTATGTCTTCTGTAACCAAAGCAGCGTTCATAGTGATTCCATGTCTCCTGGTGCAAGAAACTCAAGGATTTTTGCTCTGGAGAATATGCTTGCGTCCTCTTCAAACACTCTCGTTGCCATGTCATCACAATTATCTGAAGCAGAGGAACGCGAGCGTGTGTTTGGTGGAAGAGGAAGGTGGAACCAAGTCCGAACATTAGGTGACGCCAAGAGTATCATGAACTACCTGTTCAATTTGGCATCAAGTGCGAGGTAAAATCTCACTTGGTGACTTAAGCGTTTTTATGCTAATATGTTAAAAGATCATCTTCAAAATATGATTCCTATCTCATTCTATATTGTTCTTTCTGTCCATTGTTTAATTTTAAAGGTGTCTAGCTCGAGATAAAGTAGCAGACTGCAGAGAAAAGGATGTCCTTATAAGAGACCTGAAAGACAAAATAGTAAAGTTTGGGAGTTTTGTTAGACACTTGGAGGTGACAAAAGCAGATCTCTTGCACCAGGTTAAGGCACAGGTTCGTAGAAAACATCTTCTACTCTTGTTTTATTAGACAGTTAATGTCTTATCCTTATAGCCAAACGAGTTGTATTCTATGTTACAGGCCTCTGCACTGGAGAAATGGGCTGCAAAAGAGAACCTAGACAACGAGCATCATGAAGTTCGAAACTCTGTTCTAGTTCATGAGGACATGGATACCTCTGATTCTGAAGAGTCCGAGCACGAACGGGAAGATCCTGATTTTGATGATGAATGGAAACCAGAACAAGAATCTGAACGTGATTCAGAACAGGAATCAGTTATCAAACAGTTCAGGAAACGGAATTTGAAAGTGGGAAGAAGGCGCTCTAGTGTGGTGCCGAGGCGCATACATGAAGAGAACTTGGAAACTTCTTCAGATGATGAGACAGTGAAACCCACAGCATCATCTGATGTGTGTTGCACTTGCAGTAGGAAATCTTCTTGCAAGACAATGAAGTGCCAATGCCTAGCTGCAAAGGGATCTTGTGGTCCATTATGTGGATGCTCTTCTGTCAAGTGCTCCAACAGAAACGCAGGAGGAGAGCAGAACCCGCAGGAATTTGATGAAAAGGACAAAGAACAACAAATCCTTGCTTCACGTGGAGCTTTGCTGCTGCAAAACGCTCTTGCTGACAAGGCAGTGGAGGAGGCTAGTGATAACGAAGGAGCCAAAAGAAGAAGAAAACCTTTGTCAGACATAGGAAACACTACGGTAAGTTGCTATAGCGTTTCCATTGTATTTGATACGTTCTATCTATCTGTGTGATGAGATATGTAGCAGCATTATAATTTGATCAAAATTTTCGTTTTCAGGGTAAATCAAATGTGCCAAAGCCAAGCCAGAGAAAGACACTGAAGAAGCCTGTCCTTCATCTTGTTGTGGATCCACCACCAACTTCATCTCAGGAGGAAGCTCCCCCAGTGATTTTGAATGAAGCAAAGAGTATGAAACTGAAGCTACCGAGGGCGATGACGTCAGTGTCTTCTAATGGCAGTAACTTGCTCAAGGAAAGAAATGCCGACCAAAGTGGAGGTGAATCAGTCGGTAATGGTGATAGACCAAGTGGAAGTAGAACTTTAGATGAAAAGGAGAACAACACTCGCCCGATCTAACGAGGAAACAATAGACGTTCCTTGAGGAACAAGGAACCAATCCGGTTTCAAATGTGTAATGTACAAATGGTTTAGGTTATGTTAGTATTCCAACATTAAGAGCATAACTTAATTATAATCGTTCTAATGATCCAAGGACAGCTTAAAACACTGTCAATAGCACACAAGTTCCATCTTAAAGCTGTTGTCTTTCCTAATATCTTCTTGTATTAAACTAACTTCTTAACATAAAATTACCCAAATGCCCCCTTTCTCGTATATGAACACAATATGTAATTCAAGAAATTAGTAGAGTACCCCCAACGGGAGCTCCTAACTCAGAAGTTCTTAAAAATACATATATGTATATATATTTATATTTTTTATTTAATTATTAAGTTTTAATTTTACTAAAATTTCAAAATAAAAATTTTCTCCAAAAATTATTTAAATTAAATTTCCCGTAAATTTAAATATTAATATATAAATATATATATATATATATATATATAATTTTAGAACTTTCAGAATTAAAACCCTATTGGGAGTGTCTTAAACCTCTATTTTGGTTTAGAATTCTGAAAAACTAATACAAGAAATTCTTGTACTTGGCATGTATAGTTTTGTCCATGTTTTCATTATTTTCAGACATAATTCTATTTACAATTACATGTAAATCTACTCTTTTTTTTATAAAATAATCGATATTTTCAGAATATAACTTTTTTAATCTATAAAATTATTAAATATATTTTTTATTTTAAAGTTTTGGATATTGTTATTTTTGTTTATACCTACATGTAAATCTATTTTTACTAAACAACTGGTATTTATAAAGTAGGAAATTTGTCATTCTATAACATATTATTAAGAAAACATATTTACTTAAAATATGCAAGCTTGGTTGTTTACTTGAAGAAAGTATTGTGTTTCTGTAATTGGAAATTATTTAGTAATATACTGCAAATGCTAGAAGGGTAAAAGGGTCAAATCAACACTTCTGAAATTTACTAGAAGAGCCACTATAGCCAAGCCAGTGCCTTTGAATTTGCCAAGCCTCCAAAAATCTTACTACTACACCTCTCCTTCAAGCAAATCACCTTACCTCTTCTTATTCTTCTGCTGACTTATTGGTTTTTACATTCCAGCCAGACACCCATCTAAGGGATCTGGAACTGCTCTGATACAACAGAGTTATAACAAAAAGATGGAGTCTTTATTCTCCAGATCCACCTCCATAGTTTCAAAACTGAGTTTCTTGGCCGTGTGTAAAAGATCTGAAATTTCTCTGTATTATTTCTTGTTCCCTTTACAAATTAGTCTCTAAACTATATATATAAAACCCTAAAACTATTAAGGAATATTTATAATCTTAGTCCATAACTATTGTATAATTACAATATATCTTAATACCCCCCCTCAAGTTGGAGCATGGAGATCTCGAATGCCCAACTTGGGCAAGATCGCTTGAAAAGGACGTCCTCCAAGCGCTTTCGTAAAGACATCTGCCAATTGATCCCTTGTTGGTACATGATTCGTGCGTAAAATCCCTGCTTGTATATCATCCCTGATGAAATGACAATCTAACTCCACATGTTTTGTCCTCTCATGAAACACAGGATTAGCTGCAATATGTAGAGCAGACCTACTATCACAATACATATCCATAGCACCCGAGTGTGCAATACCCATAGATGATAACACACCCTTAATCCACTTCAGTTCCTTCAGTGCAGCAACCATAGCTCTATATTCTGCTTCAGCTGACGAAAGAGCCACCACATCCTGCTTCTTTGACTTCCAAGACACAGGAGAGGATCCCAACTGTACCAACCAACCATTCACAGACCTCCTAGTAATAGGACATCCAGCCCCATCAGAGTCACACCACGCTGTGAGTTGAAAATTGCAATCAGCTTTTAATAAAATTCCCATTCCAGGACAACCTTTCAAATAACGAACAACTCTCAGTGCAGTTAACCAGTGATCCTCTTTTGGTTTTTGCATAAACTGAGATAAAATGTGAACAGAATATGCAATATCAGGCCTAGTCGCAGCCAAATAAATTAATCTCCCAACCAATCTTCGATACTTCTCTGGATCATCAAGCACCTTCTCTTCAGACCGTCCCAACTGATGGTTCGGTTCTATAGGAAACTCCACTGGTTTACCACCCAACAACCCAACATCAGAAATAATATCAAGCACATATTTCCTCTGGGATAAATAAATACCTTCTTTGCTGCGTGCAACTTCTATTCCCAAGAAATACTTAAGTTTTCCCAAATCCCTCATATGAAAACAACTACTCAAATATCCCTTGAACTCCTGAATAGCTTCTGATGAATTTCCTGTTATCACCAGATCATCAACATATACCAGAACATGCAACTGAACTTTAGCATTCACCAATGAAAAGAGTGAATAATCTAACTTATTCTGTGCAAAACCAAACTTCAAAAGAGCTTCTGAAAGCTTGGCAAACCAACATCTCGGAGCTTGTTTCAAACCATACAAAGATTTGTGCAACCTGCATACCATTCCCTTTGCAGAAGCATTGAACCCCTGCGGTAGCCTCATATACACTTCTTCTTTCAAGTCTCCATGAAGAAATGCATTGTGTACATCCATCTGATGAAGTTCCCAGTTCTTTCCTGCAGCAACCTGAAGAACCAATCTAATTGTACTCATTTTTACCACAGGGGCAAACGTTTCTTTGTAATCAACTCCTTCTTCTTATCGATTACCACAAGCAACAAGTCGAGCCTTATACCTTTCAATCGATCCATCTGCATTATACTTTAATGTGAATACCCACTTGCATTCAATCACCCGCTTGCCATAAGGTAAAAATTCAGTTGACCATGTCTTATTCTTCTCTTGGGCCTCGATCTCAACTCTCATTGCTTCTCGCCATCTTGGACATTTCATTGCTTCAGCAAATGTCTTTGGCACAGTCCCTGCAGTGACACTAGCCAAAAAACATCTATGTGACTCAGAAAATCTATCACAATTCACAAAGTTCTCAATTCCATATTTTGAACTATCATATGGATTCATCGTATATAAAGACATAGGAGCAGGAACCACTGTGTTAACCACATAATCACGTAACCTGACAGAAGCTTCTTTCTTTCTCATACCTCGTCCTAACATTGTATCTGATGCATCAGTCTCCACATGTGTTTCTCTTGTAGGTTCAGATTGTGTTTCTGTCTCCCCATGGGTCACAACTACTTGCTCTGTTTCATTCTCAGTCGCTTCCTCTGACACAGTTATTGGTTGATCCACATCATTTGCAACAACTCTTGTGACTTCTTGAGGCATTATATCATCCACTGTGTCACTTATTCCAACAGCTTCTTCAACTCTCCTCTCAAATCTAGACTCATCCATAAAATGAGAAATATGATTTAATCCATCATGTATAGACCCGTTTGGTTCTCTATGAGCTTCAAAGAAAGGAAATTTATCTTCGATAAAAGATACATCTCGAGAGACAAATTCTTCTCTAGTTTCCAAATCCAACATTGTCCAACCTTTCTCCGCATAAGGGTAACCAATAAAAACACACTTTCTACTTCGACTAGCAAACTTATCTCCATGACGATTCTGATTGTGAGCGTATGCAAGACATCCAAAAATTCGTATATCACTATATGTAGGAGCCTTACCAAACAAAATCTCATAAGGGCTTCTCCCTTTGTGTATCTCACACGGTGTCCTGTTGATTAAATGTGATGCACCCAACACACAGTGACCCGAAAACTCTATAGGCAAACTCGCTTGAAATCTCAAAGCTCGTGCGACATTCAGTATATACCTATGTTTTCTCTCAACTCTTCCATTTTGTTGGGGTGTACCCACACACGATGTCTGGTGAATCACTCCTACTCTATAAAAGTAATCTCTCATCCTCAAGAACTCACTACCATTATCACTTCGTACTATCTTCACTTGCTTATTAAATTGTCTCTGAACTAAAGCAAAGAAATCCATTATACATCTTTCAACTCGAGTCTTGTCCACAAGAAGAAACACCCAAACAGCTCTAGAATAATCATCCACAATCGTAAGAAAGTAAGAAAAACCATTCAAGCTAGGTGTCCGATACGGTCCCCATAAATCACAATGTATCATCTCAAAGCACTCTTTACTTTTGCTCGAACTCAGCGGAAACTCACTTCGACATTGCTTCGCTTTGAAGCATATGTCACACCCAGATACTCCATTACTTCCACTATCAACACCAGGTAACTTTCTAATTACCTTTTCAGAGGCATGTCCCATCCTCTTATGCCAAACTTCTAAAGATTCCACCTTAACCTCTTTTCTGACACTTCGAATATATTTGATACCTTGAAGAAAATACAATCCTTCTCTTCCTTCGCCAGTTCCAATTACCATCTGCACACCAGCATCATATAGAAGACATCCTGTCTTCGAAAATAATACAATGCAACTCAACTCATCAATCAACTGTGACACAGAGATAAGACTACACTTTAAATCTTCCACAAAAAGAACTCGTGTCAACCTCAACTTCTCTGTCAAAACAACACTTCCTTCTCTATCAGCAACTACACTCTTTCCATTAGGTAATCCAACCAAGCACGGTGAGACTCTATGGACATCAACAAGAGAACTCAACATACCTGTCATATGATGTGAAGCTCCACTATCAATTATCCACTTATCCATGAACCTTTTTTCACTGGAAAAATAAGCTGACTCTGATTTTAAACAAGGATCACTCAAAATATGTTCCCATTGCTCTTTCTTCAAATCATTTTTGGCATGGGAATTAATTTGCATCGTAACTGTGTGCGACACAACCGGTGTGTGTGCCATTGAACTCTCTTGTCTCAGTGAAGCGCCTTCCGCAACTTCTTCAACAACACCTCTAAGATTGCTTTCCGCAAATCTATTCTTATCAAAAATCTTCTCTTCCATCATCCACTAACCAAACAAACACTCAACAGACCCAAACAGTTTCGAGATCGATTCACAAATCTCAAAATCAACAAATCCAAAATCGGTGAACAGTAACCGGTGAATAGTAACCGGCGAACAGTAACTCCGTGAACAGTAACTCCGTGAACAGTAACACTGTGAACAGTAACTCCGTGAACAGTAACGCCGATGAACAGTAACGCCGATGAACAGTAACTCCGTCGTGAACAGTGCCGTCGTGAACAGTAACCGAAGTCAATAATCGCTTTCCGCGAACAATGAACAAGAAATTCAACCATGGCTCTGATACCATAAAAGATCTGAAATTTCTCTGTATTATTTCTTGTTCCTTTTACAAATTAGTCTCTAAACTATATATATAAAACCCTAAAACTATTAAGGAATATTTATAATCTTAGTCCATAACTATTGTATAATTACAATATATCTTAATGGATCGTCTTCTTGATTTCTTCCTCTTCTTTCACTTCCACAGGTCACATCTTATTCACTTTCTAATCACATTACTCTGTTTTCTTTTGCTCTGTTTCTTTAACTCAAAACCTTTTTCAGCTTCCCATATTAGTTACTTCCTATGTTTCAAGTTTCTATGATACCAAAATAGAAACTTTCCTGTAAAGGTCAAAACTTGATGCATATTTCACAATATGTGAGCAGATCTGGATCAGTAGAAAACAGAGTTTTCTTGAAATGGTTTTTGCAGAAGCATATGATGCACTTGATCCAGAAGGCAACATTACAATCAAATGGGATGTCATGAGTTGGACTCCTGATGGCTATGTTGTAAAGTTC
Source organism: Moricandia moricandioides (assembly GCA_905132885.1). Lineage (NCBI taxonomy): Eukaryota > Viridiplantae > Streptophyta > Magnoliopsida > Brassicales > Brassicaceae > Moricandia > Moricandia moricandioides. The sequence continues at coordinate 37,156 of CAJHQQ010001299.1, forward strand.
AAGAACCAAAAATAAACAAAAAATCAGCCTTGACTACTCGCAGTGGAACATGGTTGCTGAACATCCAAATCTAGATAACATCACTCATATCTTTAGCATCAACTACAAATCTCTCACTCCTTATGCTGGACTAAGTAAACACTGACACACATACTCTCTCTCACTCTCTGTGGTGATCATAAAGATTTGATTCTTTGTGTGTTTTTGCAGATGATACGGCTATGTTATGGGGAGTGAAGTTCTATAATGATTTTTTATCAGAAGCAGGGCCTCTTGGGAATGTGCAGTCAGAGATTTTGTTCCGTAAAGATCAAGCAACCTTTACGTTTGAGAAAGGATGGGCTTTTCCTCGTAGGATCTACTTTAATGGAGACAATTGTGTCATGCCTCCTCCTGACACTTACCCTTTTCTTCCCAACGGTGGTTCCCGGCAACAGTTCTCAGTCTTCTCCGCCGTGCTCCTCCCTCTTCTTCTTGTTTTCTTCTTCTCCACGTAACCTAAGATTCACGGTTTTGCCACTGATGATGATCTTGTGTCCGGTTCGGTTGATGTTTAGGCGGCAGCTGGTTTGATTGTATGGTGGAGTTGTATAAACGTTATTTAATGATTCTTTCGTTTCCCAAACATTGTAATTTGATACATTTTTTTATTTATATTATATATACTTCTTCTGTATTTAAAAAGTTAATATTTTAAGATTTGAACACATATTAACAAATTCTAAATACGTTGATACATGCAGTTACATATGAAGATAAAGCTTTAGAATCAAAAACTTGAGTTTAGTTAAAGTGAATTTTGTTATGGTCTTATTTACTAAAGTGTAGCAATTAATTAAATCATCAAAACAATTGATTTTGGATATATAAATTTACTTGTTTTATTTTAGGATAAGGCCTTGCAAGATCACAATAATACGCTTCTCAAAAAGGTTAGAACAATTTTATTTTTGAGTTGATTTAACATGGAACTGAAAGTTGTGAAATGAGAGAATTTGCATAAGTATGTCATCTCACCGAGTGTCATATTACTTCAAGAATGTATTATAACATAGAATACTAAAGGATATATGTCTATAATTAAATTAATTTACTATAGAATCCTCTACAGATTTTATACTACAATAGAAAACTAGAATTTGATCCGCGCAACCGCGCGGGTTTTGTTTTCTTTTTTATATACATAGATATTTGTTTTTCATCATTAGTAACATTAGTCATATATTAAAAGGTTTATATAATTATTACAAACACAATAATTCTATAGTATACATGTTAACATATACATAAAATCATATTTTAAAATTATTTTATATTTAAATTATATTAAATCTTGATTTGGATTTCAAAGTTAGATTACCATTTAGTAAAATTTCAATGTTTATTTAGATAATATATATATATATATATATGTTAATTTTATTTTATATGTTAATATCAAATGTTTCAATTCATTTCTTATTATATATTTATTTTATTGGATTTCCATATGATTATTAAATAAAATAATATATACGTAATATTCATATTTTAAATTATTTTATATTTAATTTATACTAAATTCTGATTAGGATTGCAAAATTAGATTATCATTTTTAATTTTTTTGTTTATGTAGATAATATATTATTGTATATATGCCAAAATTTTACTCGTTTATCATATATGTGCAATTTAATTTTCATATATTTCAAATTTTAAAAACAAAATTATGTAAAATAGTATTGTTATATTACAATTTTTTAAAATAAATTTTCCTATAAAAATTTATAGTAATAATAGTATAAGCCACATAAACATTATTATAAGGTTAGATAATATATAACACAAAATTATATTAAGTTATTGATAATTTTATTATATAAACTATAACTTGAGTATAAAAAGAAAACCCGCATGACCAATAATACTATAATAAATTCAAACATTATTATAAAATTAGATAATATATAACACCAGATTATAATAAGTTACTGATAAACTTTATTATATAAACCATAACTTTGTAGTATAACTATAATGTTATTCATATATTTAAATGTTTGTATAATTATTACAAACACAATACTTTTATAGTTTACATTTTATATTTTATCTTATTCGATTTGAATTTAATTACTAAATAAATTAAAATATATAAGAAAAATCATATTTTAAAATTGTTTTATATTTAATATCTACTAAATTTTGATCCGGATTTCAAATTTATATTACCGTTTAGCAAATTTTTATGTTTATTTGTATGTTATATTATTGTATATATATAAGTATATAATTTTATTTTTCATTTTATAAAAGTACATGATTTTTATTTTTTCATTTTATAAAATATAATTGAATGTATATTAATCTATAATTATATTTTATATAATTCGAAATTAATTAAATATTTACATAATTTTTAATGTTGAGATCTTGATAAAATCTTTTTCAAAAGATTTGTTATAATTTTTAATATATATTTATATTTAAAATAAAAAGATGTCAAAAGATATTATGATTAAAGTAGTTACAAATATTTTATCATTAGTTTTAATGAAATACATTTTATTAAAGGTTTCTAATGATGGTCCAAATAAAAAATCACACATAAAATGAGTCATGACTTCTATTTTAATAGAATAGATACTAGCATAAAATTATATTGAAATGTAAATGTAGAGCAATGAATTCTAATAATATTAATAGCATCTACAATAATTTTTTTTAATGGTTACTATTCTTTTAGTTGTGGAACTATACACATATCTATTGTTTTAATGATATTATGGGTATATTTAATTGGATGTATGATTTTAAGGCTATGCTACACCGGAACGGATACGGGAACAGAAATGGGGACAAAAAACAGTAAAATTTAAAAAATATGGATACGAATACGGCATATATATATACTAGTAAAAAATATAAAATATTAATAAAATTACAAAACTATATAGTGAATATAACATAATTAAATATAGCTTACTATAATATGTCTATTTTGCAAACTAAAAATAAAAAAGAAACTATAGGAAAGAAGTTTTAGGGAGGTTATTGGGAGATGAATTTATGTAGAGTTTGGTAATTTTAAGAGTTGATAGATTTTTAAAGTTATGTAGATTTTGAAACTATATATGCATTGACTTATAAAATTTTATCATAAGTCTTCTTAAATTGGTATAGACTTTTATGAATTTGTATTACCTATTTTCTATCATTCTTTTTGTAAAGTAATAAATATATTATTTTAAATTATATAGCATGATTATTTGTTTTTTTTCTTTTCAAAACATGTTGTTTTGTTAAAAAGGAAAATAATAATGATACATACAAAACTATATAAATATGATAAGATGAATATTATATTAACACATTTAACCGTATTATGTTTTCAATCATTCATATGTTTTTTTTAATAATTAATGATAAAAAAAATATAACTATAATTATATATTCAAAAATGAAATTATATAAAATGTAATGTATGAATAATATATAAATATAATTATATTCATAATATAAATATAATTATATTCATAATATAAATATATAAAATATAATTATATATTCAAAAATGTAAGACTTAGTTTTAGACATATAATTTAGATTAGAAGTTCAATAGATATTTGGTAAAAACAATTATTTGTTTTCTAGTATTTTATCACATGGATTTTGAAAATCTCATGGATGCATATCATATTTTAAAAGTCTAGCATTATGATTAAAAATGAATAGAATTCATGTCCACTAATATTAGATTTAGTTAGAATTAGATAATCAATAAAAATTAAACTTTTTGAATAACAAGGGATTTGAATGGATTTTATCAAAAAGTTTAAAATCCATTTGAAATTTTTTAAAGTCAATGAAAATTCAATTGCCAATAACCCCCGCCCCCAGGTCTATTTCTAAGGAGCAGAGGGCAAGGCGTTGATAGGCACGAGGCTTCCTAGCCAAAGCTTGTTCCTTCCTGCTATAAGTGTTTTGGTTCATGTTTATTTTACTCCTATCAAGTAACATAACAGTGACAGTTAAAATACAATTACACAAGCAGTAGGTCCCCTGAAAACTAATCTTATTCAACAACTAAGTTCTCTAACCGTCCCCAAGCCGTACCAGTGATGTCCTTGAAACGTTTACGGTACCGGTACGACACCTAAACAGACGTCCCCGTGCTACATAGTTTTATGGAGGAATTCTAATTTTATTACAAATATGTTATCAATTTTAATTTATTTTTAAAAGATAAATATTTTCATAAATACATTAAATTTGTGATAAAAAGATTAAACTAATATTTTTAAATCATTTTTTGATATTTATAAACTCTTTCTATAAGTTTATAAACCCAATTTCACACTCTAAATATTAAACCTACACAATAACCATTAAACCGTGAACTAAATATTATAATATTTTTGATTTAAGCTATTTTTAAAATACATATAGATTTAAGGTATTATATGCATATAGTAAATTTTGAAAAAGAACATACAACCTGTGCACCTGTATTGTTTATCAACAATGACAAAGTGTATGATGTGATAGATTGAGGAGAGGGAGAAGAAAACGGGTCAGCAAGAAGGACAAGTAATCCAATACTCCAACAATTCTCCAATTCTTCAGTCTCAATACGGCTTAGCCTCCTCCAGGTCTCCTCTCTCTTTCAACAATATTTCAAAATAAATTTAGAGCTTGATTAATTGTGTGACATACATATCTAGCTGTGAATTTTGATTAATTAATAATTAGCTGTGGGGGAGTGTTGGGCGAGAGAACGGTAGTGCATCTTCCTTGACGGAACCCAACTCTCTTTGTTACAAAAACAATTTAAAAATAATAATAATCATAAGAGATTTTATTAAAAGTTTTAAATATACACTTATCTCTCTATAATTTTACAGTTTAGAGTTATGAGGTGAAATTTTGGAAGTGAATTTACATTTTAAGAATAATAAAAAAAAATCAAAGTAAAAGAAAACTACTTGATTAGATACTTTTTATAAAAATTATACAAATTCATGTTTCTCTATGAAACTTATACAATTTCGAATAGTTTTATAAGTCTATAAAATGACTTAAAAGAAGAAATTGTTTGAAATATACTAAATTAGATACTTTTTATAAGAAAATACATTCAACTAAAAATAGGACAAATTTATAAATATTCATTTTTAAACTATTTTCACAAAAATTGTCTTCATTGAAAAATGATAGAAATAGACTTTTTTTTTTAATATTTTGTTTTTTACTTTTTTTAATTTTGAGCTCATCTCCAAAACCTCATCATATAACTCTAAATCTAGATTAGTTAACCAAAAGGATATAAATGTATATTTTACATTTTAATAAAAATTATTTTGATCACTTTTTTTCTTTAAAGCTTTTTAGTGACAAAAAACTTTTTAGATTTATCTTAAGATATTTTTCTTAAAAATATCCTAATATTTAGGTTTAGGGTTTATTAATTATTGTTTAGGGTTTAATATTTATGAAAAGTGATTGAGTTTATAAATTTATAAATAATTTTAAAATATTTATAAATTTAGGAAAGTTACTTTTATATTTTTCATGATAAACTTAAAATATCTATAAAAATAATTATCACTGAAAGGTAATTTGAAAATTTGAAGTAAAGTTAGAATTCAAATTAGAAAGAAAACATTAATTTATTTTAAATTTTACTAAGACAACTCTTTATTTCTGTCACGTGATGGTACAGCAACACATCAATTAAGGAAAAAAAATCAACGTGTAAGTTGATTTTATTTCTAACTCTTCATTTGTCGGACGACAAAGAATTTTAACGAAACCACAAAAAACATTTCTCGAAGTCCAAATCGTCATCTACGTTCAGTTATTTTCAAAATTACACTCAGTTAGAAGTACCTTAACATTTATATTTAGGATTTATGGAGAGTGGTTGAGTTTCTAGTTTCTAAATAATCTTACACATTTATAATTGGTTTGGAAGAATTAATTTTATCTTTTTCATAATAAATTTAAAGTATGTATAAAATATATTTATCACTAAAAGGTAAATTTGAAAATTTATATGAAATTTGAAATAAAGTTAGAATCCAAAATAAAGAAACATTAATTTAATTTTTAATGTTATTGCAACAACTCATTATTTCCGCCACGTGACGATGCATCAATTAAAGAAAAAAAACCAACGTGTAAGTTGATTTTATTTTCTGACTCGTCACTTGTCACACGACAAAGACATCAATCTTGGAATCTTAACGAATCCACAAACAGTTCCCCAAGTCCAAATCGTCTTCTTCGTTCCACAAATCAAGAAACTCCATCTCTTTTGTTACGTTAAACTCCGGCGAATCTTTAAAATCTCCGGCGTCGTAGCTTAAAATACCCTTTAGCTCTTCCATAAGGTCAACATTATTATCCACATTCATATGCATATCGGAGAAAAAACCGGGAGATGTCGTCTCCGGAGCACTTGGTTTTGCGTGTGTTTTGCTGACCAATGTGGACGTTGAATGTTCGGTCTCGCATGAGTTTTGTAAACCGTCAGTGATGTTTGTGGAGTTTCCCACGATGATTCCGGTTAGTAGGTCCCGGTTAAAGTCGACCGCGTAGTTCCTTGCGACCCGGTTAAGAAGCCTTGCAGAACCGGAGGAACTGAGTTTATGGTTTTTTAGGTCGAAACCGGTTGGATTGATCGGTTCGTGAGTGATGGGATCAACACCCTTTTGTTTTAAACGCTTCTTAAGATTTGTGTTCCAATAGTTTTTGATCTCGTTGTCAGTTCGTCCAGTCAAGCTAGTTGCTATTGCTGCCCACCTTTAAAAATAACATCATAAGAAAATATTAAGTCAAATCTCTCAAATAGATTTTTTTATTTTGAAAATTTGATTTTTTTTTTTTTTTTTTAATATTTAAACATAACTTCCAAAACTCTATCCCATAATTCTAAACTCTAAGTCTAGATTACTTAACTCAAGATATATTTACATCCTTTAATAAAGTTTATTTAGATCATTTTTCTCTTTAAAATCTATTTGGTGACAAAAACTTTTAGGTATATCTTAGGATATTCCTCAAAATATTAACTCCATTTATATATTTTTTTACAAAAATTTGCCAATGTGACATTTAGAAGAACAAAAAGCCATTAAAGTTCTCAAAGATTACATATATAGTAGTACTACATTACTAATGATCTAATACAAATGAGAGTATTTTCTTACTTGTTACCCTTAAGAGCATGAAGCTTGATAATAGTGTCGTCTTCTTGGGGAGTAAACTCTCCTCTCTTGATGTCAGGTCTTAAATAATTAGCCCATCTCAGTCTACAACTCTTCCCACATCTCTTCAATCCTATATACACATTGTACACACATTGTTAATAAATACATACATAATAAAGAGAAAAGAGCTGTTAATTAACTCCTGATAATTAAACGATTTGGAAAGGAAAAAAAGGATTTGTTTTTGAAAATATAGGGGAAAAAAGAGTTACCAGCTTTCTCTGGGAGAGTACGCCATCCACCTTCACCATGTTGTTGAAGATAAGCAATGAGCTTTTGATCTTCTTCAGGAGTCCAAGCTCCTTTCCTTATTCCTTCCTCTTTGCAACATGGTGTTCTCACCATCTTTGATTCTTGACTTTAATTTTTTATTAATTAATATAAAACCTAATTGAAACCCTAACAAGAGATCTACCTAAGGAAGAAAGACTCTTCAGTTAATTTTTTTTTTGCTTAAGTGAAATTAACTAGAAAAGAGACTGAAAGAAGAAAAGAAAAGGAGGTTGAAGAAGATAACTAAGAGAACTTAATAGAGCGTTTGATCAAAACCAAAAGACACTTGAAGATTGTACTCACACACTGATTTGACGAGGAACACGTGAACGTGTTATTATATATCGGATTCCTTTTTTCTTTTTTGGGCAAATATCGGATTCCTAATACAAAAAACGTGTTCTCTTTCTCTCTCAGGTTATAGTATACAGAGATGCTCTTAGAACATGATTATTAGAGACTTTTAAGAGGGATTTTTGCACTGTTTGCAGGATCCAGTGATACGTGGAGCCCGTGAACAGTGCAAAAATCGCTTTTTAAAACTATTAAATAAAAATCGTTTTTGAAGGGTTTATTATACTGTTTGTGGGTCTAACTGACACGTGACGGTTCGTAATTGATCCGTTTTTATTTTTATTTTTAATTTTTAATTTTTTTTAAATTAGCAAAAAAAATAAGAATCCTAAGTGGGGTTTCAAGGTTAAATATGCCCTTGTATAGTAAGAGACACTATTTGTGATCAACAATTAATGGACATAAAAGGAAATAATTTTTTTTTTGGAAATAATATATTATCTTCAAAAGAGTTGAGATTACACGTTTTTTTTTCTTTTCTTTATTCATAACCACTGAATGATGTAGTGCAATGTCAGGTGTAATATTATCACTGGATAAGTCGACATCTGTCAGGTCTCGTGGTCACACGGGGTGGCAGACAGGTGATACGCTTCTGATTCTCCTGTCATATTAGTTTGTTTCTTCAGAAGAAAGGGACATTTGTGATTTGTAATTATTTCTAGGCGATATAACATGGTCAATAAAGGTGTGCAACTATTTCGACCAAAAAAAAAGGTGTGCAAGTATTCTATATTTAATCCATTCTATCAATGAGACTAAAACCATTAAACTGTTGGTATATATATATATCTCTTCTAAGAAAATATTAGTGAAATTGTGCTACTACTAAACCATAAATATGCTAGTACATAGGTTCTAGTTATAGCATTTGACTTAGATTGACGATTTGATTTTAGTCAAGAATTATAATTTTTCATCTTTAATTTAACTTGTACATATGTGCAGCTAAAAATGATTAAGTAGGGCGTCCATTTTAGGATGGTTATCCCGATCAACCTAAACCGATTATGATTTTTTTTAATAATATTATGAAACTTTCAATGTGTCCTAAATATACCTTTTATGTAGCCTTTACATTAGTTGTTTATCTGTGATCCTTTAATTTATTTTAAGAGTTACAAAATGGTTTCGAGTATGAGATAAGACATCAGGGTAAATACATATTTTCTCCATATATAATAGATATGTTAAGTAAGAGCAGGATTAACCAGGGTTTCTTAAGGTGAGATTCTTAGTTTTTCTAAGAGATGTATCTTAGCTTTTAATTAAGAAAATCTAAAAACCGTCTCTTAAATAAAAACCATAAGAGCCGTCTCTTAGCGAGAAAAATGTAAAAAAAATAAAAAATTAAAAAGACAAATTTTACGTTAAGAACCCTACCTTAAAAGACCCGGGTTAATCATGAAAAATGAAAAGTGTGGAAAACAGAACTAGATGAGAACAAAAATTAAGGACGATTGATGTGTGCTTTATCTTAATTTGATATTCATTAGGGACAAAACTCGAAATTTCACGCTCCGCAATTTTTTTTTTTTTTTCTTTTGGAACTAGGAAAATGGTGCCTTAAAAAATACTAGGAAAATGGCAAGAAAACGAGAAGCATACTGATTGAAAATAAGGTCCAAATATCTTAAATTTCTTTTGATTTTGTTTTAATTTAGAAATTTACTGCAGACTAATGTAAAATGAGTTAGTGACTAAACTTTGGGAGAATTCTAACTTTACCTCAAAGTGATATCATTTTTCAAATTTACCTTTAAATGACAATCATTTTTATAAATACCTTAAATTTATTATGATAAAAAAATAAAAATTTAAATTATTTATAAATGTTAACTATTATTTATAAAATATTATGAATATAACCATATCCCCGTAATAATAATCATTAACGCTAAACTCAAATGTTAAGGTATTTTTTATTGAGTGTATTTTTGAAAAGTATCAACTTGGTGTATTTCAAGTAATTTCTCCTATAATTATTTGATTATTTCATTTGAAATGTTTTTTAAAATCATAAATTCAAGTTTTGTTATGACAAGCCTATTTTCTAAAAAAAAAGTAATTTAATATGGTTTGAACATTGTTCTAAAATGATATATATGCACATAGATCCGAAACTTTCTAGTCAGTAAAAAATCACTAATAAGTAAGAAAAAGCACGAGACATTACACAACCATGTAGTGAATAGTGATACTTAAGTCTTGTCGGCATGTTATTTTTATATGGGATGATATTTTGAAAACGACAAAATAAAAAGACGATATGTCTAATTAATCAAGAAAACAAAAAAAAAACATATGAAACATACAAATTGTATTTTCTTTTATAACTAATCAAAAATAGTTGACAAAATATATCAAAACAAAAACGGTACAATCTTGAACCGGAAAAAAAAAACTAAAACAAAAGAAAAATATAATAACTAGATTGATTAGGAACAATTTAGTGATCATAAGTGTTTAAAGCAAATAAAATATATTATCTCTAACAATTAAAATGATAGAATAATATATTTTATTTGTTGTCACAAATTTGTAAATAAAATTTCATGATTGCTTTAGTTATATAAAATTTTCTTTAAAGTTAAGAGTTATGAGGAAAAACATTGTATTTTCTATTTTTTTTAAACATTGTTGGCAAAAATATCAAAACATAAAAAAATGATGCAATCTTATACCAAAATACAAACAAAAACATTTTTTTTCCATGATAGCTAAACTGATTAGGAGAATTTATTGGTTATAAGTATGAAGAAAACAATGCAATCTTGAAACAAGATAGAAATAAGAACAAAAGAAACTCTTAGCAATATTGATTTTGATAAATTTATTGATCATAAGTGTTAAGTCTAATAAAACATATTATTTCTAGCGATATTAAATGATATGATAATTTATTTTAGTTATTTTGAACATTTACACATATGTTTTTATAATCAGTTTAGTTATATAAAATTTCCCCTAAAAACCTTGAAAAGTTCTCAAAAAATTTTGGTTTCAAATTTTTAAAAAATATTTCCCAAAATAATGTCAAAATGAGAGTACATGTTTCGCTAAAGAAAACTAGAAATAACAAATAGGTAAAATTAAAGAGAAGACCTTCACGTAGAAAAAACGAGTGAAGAACGAAGACATATCTAATCAGAGCAAGTGTCCTCCACAATTTTCTGAAGAAAAAATAGATTACAAAAGTCAACCCTATATAAATTGGAAGCGGCAACGATTATCTGATTCACAAGAACACCTACGAGAACCCTGAACACGTTGTTTAGAGAAGACGCATGGGAGAATCAATTATCCCTGAAAAGTGAAAACTCTAATTGTTCGCCTTGAAACATCCTGCGGAAACTATGTGATGGTGTTCTAGTGGTAGACCGGTTTTGGTTGCTAAGCCATTCCAGTTCGAATAATTCTGCTATATTTTATCATGTGGCCACGTGGATAGGAATCTATTACGTAGAGCCTATTTAAATATCTTGAAAGAAGATTAGTCTGTTGATTTACACCTAGATATGGGCATAATAACCGAAATCTAAACTCAAACTCAAACTCAAACCTGAACCGAAATAAAGATATCGGATCTACCTAAAACCCAATCAGGTTTTTTTTTTGATACTTCAGATTTCAGATTCAGTTCGGTTTAAAACTATATCTGAAGAATAACCCGAACTAACCTGAACATATATATATATATATATATATATATAAATTCGTGTGAGCAACACAAGGCTCGAAAGATTTGATCTTTGCTGCTTCTGATGCATCAACGATGCTAGACTCCCCTGTGAGACTCATAACGAAGTTTAAGCTGGAACAATGTTGCAGTCATCTCCATTTTGTCATCTTGAGAGCAATACTGTCTCTTTCACCGAAACTGTTTCGTTGCCACGCCTCTAAAAATGTAGAAGAAACAACATAGACTAAAGACAATGAAAAACTGAAAAGAGCTTCTAGTTTACCATCAGTGAAATAATCTTCAACGCCATGGTTATCTAATAACATAAAAAAAATTCAGATCATGTATATATCAGATCAAGAAGCAAAAAGTTTAAAGATTTGAGAAGATCAAACTGAAAAAGATTTGATTAAATTATATTTACCAAATTGAGATATTACTCATTACTTTTTAAACTTCGAGCAAATTCAGATTTGATGTGTGTTGGATACTTTGTTTTATTCAGTTTAAGCACTATGTATTTAGATTTTTAATTATATCTTTTACTTCAGTATAACCCAAACCGAACGGAATGATATATGATTACTTTACGGATTTTAAGATGCAATACAAAATATATCTGAACCTGAAGTGTTATTATCTGAATCCGATTGTATAATTAATAAAGTTTTAGTATAAGACCTAACGTAAACTCGAAAAACTCTACCCGAACGTGAACATGTACCCAAACCCTCAAACCTAGTTATACCTTTCCTTAAAGGTTAGTCTGGATCATTCCACAAACGTGAGATATCCTCACATTAATACAAAAAAATATTCTGTAGAGAAAACTAATTTTATAAGCATAAAATACCCCTAAATTAATCTAAAAAAAATCGTGTGGAGAAGACAAAACAAATGGGCGCAGATACATACATTGAATTGTTATGGTTGAAAAAATGTTAATTAAAGACATGTTGAGATCTGTTTCATGGAGTTATAGCATATACTCCCTATGTTACAAAAATACATATCTAGAAATTTTTTTTTTTTAAAATAATGTATTTTTTATATTTTTAATATATTTTTTGTCAATTAATAATGCAAAATTATGATTTTTAAAAATATTAATTGCATTTTTTGAATTATTATTGGTTTAGAAATACAGGAAATATAAAATTATAAAAAAACTATGCATTATTAATTAAATTTTAATGTGTTTTATTAAAAAGTGTGAAAGATCTAAAAAATGTATTATTTTGAAACAGATGGAGTAATAGTGAGAAAGATCAATTACCACGACTTAAATCATTTATAAATATTTAACAATCATTTATAAAAAAAAAATTCAATCATATTACTTAACTAAACTTTAAACAATAATTAATACATTCAAATATTGGAATAATTTTAAAAATTAATAGTCATGGTATTTCAAGTAATTTATAAAAAAAGATATTTATAAATATTTAATAATTATTTATAAAAATTTATAAATTCAGTTTTAGTTTTTAACTATTAAACTTTAAATAATAATTAATGAACTCTAAACCTAAATGTTAGTGTATTTTTGAATGAATGTATTTTTGAAAAGGGATAACCAACTATTAGTACTTCATGCAATTTCTCGTAAAAGAACATCTACCTACTTTCCGTATAATAATAATTTTAATTTCAGCACATGTAAAGTATCGTTCTTTGTTAATTTGAAATATTCACCAAGAATTTTTTGAACTGTAATATTCACCAAGTTCAACGTCAGTCCAACGTTAATAATGCAAGCATAAATTGACAAATGTTATAAACTTTTTTGGATGAATTTTAGTTTTAGCACAAGTTTGATATAATTATTTAAATTACTTTTAAAGTATAAATATTTTTACAAATATTTTAAATTGTGATAAAAAAGAAATAATTAACTTTCATAGATCATTTATAAATATGTTAGAATACTTTATAATATTTATAGAAGTGTATAGAGTCAATCTCACCTTCTAAACAATAAATTATAATCACTAATCCGTAAACCCTAAATATTAGAGTATTTTTAATTGATTATATTTTAAAAATTCCTATGTTTAAGGTATTTAAAGTAATTTTTAAACTCTTTTTAAAGTTTAGACAAAAAATTTTGTTTTAGCGTCACGTTTTATTCATCAACTGTAGTATAATATCACATGAACAGAGCTGAAGCACACAGCGCAGACAGTATTGTTTATTTAATTTCTTTCTAAGTACCCGGATACATCATGCAGTCAATTATTTTGAGATAATTTCAATTTTATCATAGGTTTAATATTACTTTCAAATTTATCTTTAAAATATAATCATTCTATAAATAATTTAAAATTATAATAAAATAAAATTAATTAACTTTTTAAAATTATTTATAAATGTTTACGAAATAATTTATAAAATATTTATAAAAGTTTATAAACACAATCTCATTACCTACTAAACAATAATAACTAAACCCTAAACTCAAATGTTATCATATTTTTGATTAAATGTATTTGGTAGCCAGCTTAAAATATTTTAATAAATTTCTCATTATTTTTAAGTAGCCATATACATTTGTATTTTCGTTTGATGCACTTTTAGCAGGGATCATATCAATTATTTAGTTATAGCCAACCAAAACTTTCTCTCTTTTTAAGTTACAAAAAAAACCTTTGTCTTTTCAAAACCTTTCAGAAAAAAACACCTAACTAGTTGTTTTCGTAGGTTGTTATAGTGCAGTGATCTATCAAATGGAGATGGGTTTAGGACAAGCTGGTTTTTGTAGTATATTTTTCAGTTTGTTATTAGTGTCTTTATACTTTCTGCCAAACCTAGAAAATAGTAATATAATTTTAACATAGTTACCAAAGAAAAACTTTTCTCTGTTTAAATCTTGTTGAGACATTCATCACCTTTAATTATGTTTGAAAGAGATATTTTCTTCTCTTTATCTAATACTTTCTTTCGCTTCTTTGCGTGGTGGTTAAATACTTAAATATATGTACTTTGGAGTGTATTAGCATCTTGCAAATACTTGTCTAAATGTTTTTCTTATAAATGTTGATTGGATAATAATGATCATAATGCTTATGTTAATGTTCTACCAACCAAGAGAACTTGTCTAAATGTTTTTCTTATTTAAAACTCTTTTAGCACTAGGCTAAGACGACTTGGGTTTTTAGGAGATACATTGTCAAGAAATGTGTGCATCTATACTATGTAAATTTAATTTACTCATTCAATCAATAAGGATTTTACCATTAAACTATTAATAATTCTCATCTACAAAATAAGTATTACTCTTCTAAGAAAATATTAATGTAATTTTACTATTATTAAACAAATAATATGCCTAAGTATAGTACGTTTTTGGTCATAGCATATGCGCACTTTGTATAACTAAGTGCGGTCGTCCATTTTAGGATGAATTTCCCGATCCACCCTAAACGGACTGAAGAAGTAGTCATCAGATAATGTCACGTGAAGGATCCAAGAGGTGTAGGTCCTAAGAGAAGTCAAGAGCTAAGTTTTAGTTTTAGTGTTCTAAATTTTTGTTTTTTTAATATGAAAGATTTAAAATCTTTTGAGTGATCTTGGATATAACCATGTGAAACATTTGCTTTGGGTTTCAAAACTTTTCAAGTCAATATATATAACATAGACTTCAAATTTTTTATTTTTTTATAAATATTGATAATTTGAGATCAAAAATTGATGCAGATTGGGAGTTGAGTGGATGGGGGAGCCCTGTCCAAGTGACTAAATCAGACGATTGCTTTAGGGTTCCAATGCTGTAGATTCTGAAAACATCAACACTCTAGATGTTTTTATGAGCTTATACTACTATGTGTCTGAGTAAACATTCTCGAATGACATAATTTACAATGTCGATGTAGGCAAGTGAAATACGAAGTGATTTCTTCATGTCTTAATGGCTACAACTAAAAACAAAAATCGTATTTTTTTTCTTGATTGACTAAAATTTAAATGTATTTTAGTGTCAAATATATGGTGGCAGATGGAACTTACATTCTTGCTTCTTACTATTTCTCTCATTTCGCATTCTCTAATCTTCCTGAGGACATCTTCAACATACTTTTATTTTAAAGATTTCTACTATAGAAAAAAAAAAGTAGAGATAAAGTTTTTTTTCCAATGTGTTTTTATATAATAGATGGATGTTATATTTTCTTCAGTTTGTAGCGTCAAATATGGTATTTCTCAATTTATATAAAAATATAATATCACTTTATTATAGAAGAACATTAAAAGGAAAATCTTATTTTTATTTTTTATTTTATAGTAGAGACAGAGCCGTGATAACATCTTTTCATGCCATAGACTAAATAGAAATAATATTTGTATTTTACAAAAATGTTTACAATAACATAACACAAAAAATTATGCAAAAATTCAAGTTAGAAAAACTATCAAATAAAATTACCAATAAGACCATATACAACTATAGTTTTTGGTAAATATACCTTTTAAATTTTAAACTGATGCCCTAAACCAATGTTTAAATTTTCCTTCAAGTGGCACGGCGTTGAGTAGAGATCTTTAAGATAGAGATGAGTAGGAACTAATCTAAGTTTGATTGGACTCGCAATTCATGATTCAAAAGCTCGTTGAAGAGAATCAACAAAAGTGTCCAAAACATCACTTCTCCAATAACAGAAACTTATCATCAAAACAACATCACGTTTCAACAGTCTCAAGCAAGTCCACTCTCTACCCAAAATTCGAAATCTACCTAAAGTCTTGCATCTTATGCCACCATGTATCAATCAATCATTGAGTGTTGAGTGGACGAGACTTGATGGTCTAACCTTCACATTGTAAGAGTTATAGGCGTACGACGATCCTCTAACTTTGTCAAACTAGACGATCGATGAAAATGAACAATAAACGTCATGAAACTTCTAACGAAATGATTAGTGAACATGGTGGAGTCATACACCAACAAACAGACAATCCCAACCAAACCTTCCCCTGCGTGATATGTATGAGATTCTATTAACTTATGCACATGCCTTATTGGACCAACTCTCCTTCAAGTATTTCCCTACATACCTAATATAGACACCTCATCATCATCACCATTGATTTGCGCTGACACCATTCCCATCACACGGCGTATACACGCGCTTAAGGATTTTCACTGATCTAATGTCCCACACTGTGTTTTTAACTTGAACACAGAAAGATCCGTACTCTTATCTCTCACCTAGATAGTCTTTCTTCTACGAGCAACGATTGTGAGTTGGAGAACACGACAAGCCGACCATTGATTAAAGTACGTCATCCATCAACGTTAAGCCACGTGAAGTGGGACCTGGTTCTTGCCACGTGTAATGCAAGTAGCGCATGAGATTAGACACTAACACGTAGGTCCCATGCACAATCGATCGCACGTACCATTCCTCAATACTTTTCTCTTCGCCATTGAAGGAAAAAAAATATCCCACTCAAAAATGTTTTACTACACTTTTTTTTCTTACATTAACAAACCCAACCAAGATTGCTTTTTCGAATTTAAATAACAGTTTAATATAAACGAATTAATACAATGAAAGATCACTTAGTTTTCATGTGTCAATGACCTAGTGTAAGCTGTAATGTGGAATATATATATATATATAGAGTTATTTTTATTCTACTCTATAATTCGATATTATGCGTTTCCGAAGATAACATATAACAAAATATCAACTTCTCGTACTGTTTATTCAGGAAGCTATCACGGCTTAACGAAGAGCTAACATAACTACTCTCTGAAGCTGATCAAAAACATATAATCAAAGACTCAGAAAGAAAGATTTCATATATTGTTACAAAAAAAAGATTGCATATAACCAATCAAGGTATAAACTTATCAGACGCATCAACTGAAAAAATGAACCCTTTCAACAAAGAAAAAACTGGAAAAATGCCAGAAAATTAAAATCTAAAAAATACAATAACCACCGAAGCCAAATTAAAACCATGCCACCTAAATTTTCACTCTCGTAATACTCCAAAAAATTTTAAAAAAAAACAGAGAGAAATTTTATATTTTAGGAAATTTTTTACAAGCAGTCATATATTTTATAACAAATGCCGATTTTAACCCCATAAAAATAAAATAAAATAAAATAAAATAAAACCACTTCATCAAACTTTACCTTGTGTATATATTTTTGGGTTAAGAAGAAGATGCTGTGAAAAATTAAGGAAGGTTGAGACCATTCTGATCATCTTGATTGTCAGACGAAGTCCACTGACTTTGACTCCAGTATGCATCAGCATGATCAACAGTACTGGTTAGATCAAAGAGTGTTTGGTCTCCTCCACCACTTCCCCAATCCAACGGCTCAAATCCCATATTTGGATCAATCTGAACCGTCTGATCCCCAAACTGTTCCTCTACAGTGTTATTAGCTATACACAGTTGATTTACGGAATTACCCCCATACCCAAACGTTGTCGTTTCAATCGTAGCAGCCTTAAAACCTCCACCTTCTGATGAACCGTGTCCGAGCAACGTCGACCATTCCATCCCGTTACCATATAGTTTGAGATTAGGCATATCGGTAACCATCACGGCGGTGGTGGCGGTGGTGGGGACAGTGGAGTTAGAGGCGGTAAGAGAAGAGCACTCGCTGCTACTTGATTTCTCCTGGACGTCTTGAGTGGTTGGTTTGTCGGCGGAGGGAGGCTGCTCCTGCTTAGACTTGGAACGTTTGGCTTTCCGGCAACCACCTCCGACGGGGACGTTACGGAGAACGCCGCCTTTGGTCCAGTAACGACGGCAGTTCTTGCAAAAGTGTCGAGGCTGCGAGAGATTGTAGTTGTTGTAGTAACAAAACTTTGTGTTTAGAGAGTTGCAACGAGGACACTTGAGAGACTGGTGATGGTTGAGTATATTGTTTTGATGCGCTCTCATCCTCCGATCTCCACCTCCTCCGCCACCACCGTAAAACCTCCCTGTGCTTCCTCCTCCGCCGCCGCCACCTCCGTTCATAGAGTAATCTTGCATTTTCAAGAGAGATTATAAGAAAGTTTTGTATAAAATCAGTGTATTTTTTTTGGTTCTATGTTCTTGTCTGAAGAGAGAGAGAGAGAGAGAGATGGGAAAGGCTTCTGAAACTCTGACACAACAGATCTTTCATATGTCTGAACAGGCAGTTTCTGTTTAAATTTCGATTTTGCTCCTCTATTTTTTTGTATTTTACAATCCCTTCCCCACTGTATTCAGAAGTTAGCTTTGAGTCCAAAAGTTTGGTCCCATCAAATTAGATGTATATTGTTAATATCTCTTGGATTGATATATTTCGGTTTTGTTTTTCTTTTTTATTTAATCAAAAGAGTCGCATCAAAGGTCCAATGATTGATAAATTAGTGCTTGTACATCTCATATTTTTCACATCAAATCTCATATTTTCCACAGAATATCAATGCAGTTTTGGTATATATATTCTTGAAAAGTTAGTTTACTATGGTTTTGTATGATACATACATTGTTTCTAGATGCTGTTTTGGTATGGAGAAAATATGACATGTGAAAGGTTAATATCTTCTAACAAATGTAATGAGCTACTGTACTTAAACGAACCATTCTAAATCAAAGATCAATGAATTTTCAGAATCTTTACAAACAATAACTAAATTTTCTGCAAAACAATTTATTTATAATTTTAATATACTAATGTGTAATCTCAGATGCAATGTTTCTATCTATTTTTAAATCTCAAAGTGATCTCGTATTACTAGGTAAATATGAAATGAAATGGGTTGACAGTGACACCGTATATGTTATTCGAATTAATTTTATTCTGTAGTGCGTCTGAGACATAGTCCACGTACGATATATAGATCGCACTAGTCCTATTATCATTTTCTGATATGTATATACACAATCCCACGTGAGGTTTAAACTTGGAATTAGATGTGATTAAAAAGTGGAATCTAGTTTGCGTGTGAATTTGAACTATAACATAAACTGATAAACAAGAGTTTTCGCGAGATGCTTCTTTTGGAATTTGAAGTGACGGTATAGCTTTTGATGAATCAGTAGCACTGCTTTGAGAGTAGTGGAAGCCATCTGTAAAAAGGTAAAAATATGTTCCTTCATATACAAGAAAAGTAAATAGCGTCTAAATTTTTTGTTGTATATTTAAGGTACCAACACTTAAAATGTGAAATATAATAAAAGTGTTATTATCGCTTTCACATTTACAAATATTTCAAAGTAGAAAAAGAGGTTTAACAATTGCCATAGTGGTATAACAGCAGCCCGACGGCTATTTAATTGCTTCATAAATGCTTTCGATCAAAACCTTAATATATCAATCTTTTCTATACCAATATATATATATATATATATAAATATATATATAAACCCTAGAGTTTATCGTTGAAGTGCATTTACCTTAAGTTGTTTTAAAACAAAAAGAAAAATCTATAAAAACTTTGGATCAACCGATACCATATAAAAATTAACATTTTGGTTGGTTGCATATCATAATAGTGGGCCAATATTTTTTCGTAATGAAAATAATCTAGGCGGTTGATAAGGATGAAAATGAGGGAAGAGTTGATGTACACATATACTGGATTGTCGACTTGTCGGCCACCCCGTTTAACTGCTGATCCAAGAGCTATGTGGTATGTTCCAGTGGTTCTTGTTTTGTCACGTCACCGTATTCATGTAAGATTAATAAACTATTGGGGTGTGATCTTTGAGTATGTGTACAAATCTTTACTCGTAATCGCAACTATTTTTGTATATTCTATTTTCTTTCCTTTTAAAATTTTAAAATATTTGAGACTAGCCCTAAACAAATATTGGGATTACTTTTACAATATTATATAAGTTATTTAACTGAAATTTTCGAAATGATTGAAGTGTTTGATACAAGTTATATTAAATTTAGTATTATTATCAAACACATTATTTTATCCAAATTAATTTGGAGAAAAAAACTGTTTAACTTATTTCAAATAGATATAGTTTTGGAAAACTGCGAATTGA
Source organism: Moricandia moricandioides (assembly GCA_905132885.1). Lineage (NCBI taxonomy): Eukaryota > Viridiplantae > Streptophyta > Magnoliopsida > Brassicales > Brassicaceae > Moricandia > Moricandia moricandioides. The sequence continues at coordinate 57,708 of CAJHQQ010001299.1, forward strand.
GATCCACAATCATTGTTAGCAATTCAGGATTTAGAGTGAGGTATGAACATACATTCAGTTGAAATATCTCATGGTTTCATACTCTAAACATATGGACGATGTACGAATTTCTTATAGAAATTATGAAATTGACCCGTATTCTAGTGGAAAGAGCAATATCCAAGAGATCGCTAGGTAGGCAGTAACTAGACGCGTTATGAAAAATTAGTGATTAAATAAATTATTCGGGATCTATGTGAGGTCTAAGCATTAACGAATTATTAAATTTATTTGACATATATTTATATATAACAATTATATAAAATATTTAGTTTTTAAAAAGAAATATAAAACTATTGTGATAAATTATTAAAATTAGGTGTGTAAAACAAAAAGAAATTAAACAAATTTGTGGATATATATTAACATTATTATTTAAATTAATATATTTAGATTAATTTAAATTGATTTTAATCGACTTTAACCGATTTTGGATATTTTAAATCGTTTGAATCATATAAATCAGTATAAATCAGATTTTATAAAAATTATTTGGGATATGACCGAATTGATGTCTAGACAGAAGTTTAAGCACCGCCTGGACTGATTTTTAGAACTTTGGAAAAGAGCAAATAGGACTACTAAAGCAAACACGAAACTATAAATGTCGGGTGCCAAATGCAAACTGCAAACACGATGGTAGTGACTTCTAATCCAGTGGTCTATCACTCATATCATCATATGTAACATATGCTGTTAGTTTTGTTACTATTGGCGTTAGCGTTGCAAAAAGAATATGCAAGAAGAATACATGTATTTTTTTAGTAAATTGCGTAACTAGCTGTATAATCTAATCATATGTGATATTGGTTTAAAATTGGAATTATAGTACATTTTGCGTAACTTGATGTATAAGCTAATCATATTTGATGTTTCCAATTCGTCTAATGTCTGCGATTGAACAAAATGATTTATCTTGAAAATTTCATTTATGTTATGATTATCTCAGTAAAACGGGTGATGCATAATGCATAGTGCATACCTTTGGCACGCATGTGTCCTTTGCTACTAGCTAGTATTTTTTTGTCTGAGAATGCTAATATTAAGTAGTAACTACTACTTTTTTAACCTAATGAAAGGTCCATATTAGTTTTCAAATGGAAGTGTAGTTTATAGCTGAACATTTTCTCCACGTATTCAAATGAATTCCAAACATTAGATTTATATACGTATGACCACATAATAAAATGTATTAAAATGTTTTCGAATCTAGATTTCGCCTACCAATAAATTATATCACATAGTTATTAGTCACTACTTTCACAATCCATACACACACCTATATATATATATATATGTGTACTGACATACATGTTGAGCTGCTTCTTCATCCTATTAATACAATAAATTCCAAAATTTATTATTAGCAGTCTAGCATGTATAAAATTGATGGGTATTTAATTAAGTACTGAAACCTATCAGAAAATCTATTAAGATGAGTAAAAAATGGAAATACCAACAAAATACTACTATTTTTGGGTAAGCACATTACACTCCAATACGTATATGAAGTGTTTGCTGAAACGACGAGGCGTGTCAGTGAACTGAGTGGGATGGTCACTATCGAGATCTCAATCCTCAAGGTCGAGTCGTTGGCGGTCGGGTGAGATTGAAACTCTTATAACACCCAATGGGCCCTAACTCGTTATATCATCATTACATCTGTCACGTGATTATTGGGTTCACACGGCCCATCTCACATCAACATCACACAGCTCTCATCTTTCACACTTCCATTTATTATTATTTTTTTGTCGCTTCCATTTATTATATTTAACATAACAACACTCACATAAGTGATGAGACTAACATCCATACACATAGATGATAAACATCTTGTGTAGTTTAAAATTGTGTATGTATTGGCTGGATAATAGATTGTGATATGTTTGATTTGGATAGATTCAGATCTTAAATAAAACTTCTTACAATCATATATTTTGTTTGGGGTTAGACAAATAAACCAAACCAAACTTGTCATAAATATCGAGTAGAACATTGTTAGTATTTTGGAATTATAAATTTTATTAAAACTTGAATAGATATCTGAAAAAGCTATTTTCTCAAAAATAAACGTATACCAAATATGAGTTCAATCATATATCCAAAATATTTTAAGATAGTGTTGAATATTTTACATAAGTATTTATTATATAAAAAATTATCTCTGTCCAATATCTTTTAGAATTTGGTCAATATTGATATTTTTATATTTTACAATTGAATTTAAAATTTGAATAAGTTTACTTTTTATTTTTAAAATATTGTTTTATTTTAAAGTTTAAATAAATTTTCTTCTGTTTTTTTTTGAAATTTAATAATTTTCCTACGTTTATGGTTGTTAATTGTTAACTTTAACTTGCTTATGTTTTTTTTCTTTTAACGATCACTTTTGAATTGTGTCACCAAGCTTTTTGTTGGCGTAAATTATTTAAATTTGTCATATTTGTTAGCGTATATAACTTATATTTTGAATAAAAGATATTTCTTAAACAGTTTATATTCTGAAAGAGAAGGAGTATACATTTTGTGGTGAATGTTCTTTGTGTGAGTTTATTTTCTTAGTTTGTATGTTTTTTTTTCTTTACAAACATTTGAGATCCTAGAAAGTTTTTAAGATGTCATTATTACGTGCGGTATGTGATTCGTGAGTATAATAGAATGTTTGTGTCATGAGTAATTAGCATTAGGAGTTAGGACTTCACGGTGAAATGGGTCAGTGAATGCTACTAACAGGCCCGTGCCTCAGTAATAAAAATAGAAACATTCGCTTATGGCAACAATTTTTTTTTTAAATAGCAAGGGCATCATTTGATGGAAAAACATTTTTTTTTAAAATAGCAAGGGCATCATTTTATGGAAAGCTCAAAGGCATAATAAAATTATAAGAACATGAGACTATACCATGAAAGCACTATGGTAATTAGGATAAATAAAACACGTGGATTTCTTAAGTAACAGAAAATAATGTAGACAATTATTAATGACAATTAGTGGTTTACGGTAATAATTTTGATGTATTTTCTAAAATATTTTCCACAACTAAATTTTCTATAATTTTACCATTGTTTGAATGTAATAAGAAAAATTAAGTGACTTAATTATTTTATCTAAAACATTAATTCAAAAACTTAACTATAAAGCATTGATTAATAATTTTGAATTTTTTTTATAATTAATATTTTCTTTGTTAGGTTAATTTTCTATGTTTATACTCCATATTATTTTGTATTATATTATTTTTTGAACATTATATATTATTTTTTAAATATATAAGCTTTTATGATTTAAACTTTTGTTGCTTTGGGCAGCAATAAACCTTGGCACGGCTCTGGCTACTAACTTGCACGTACTTAGCAAGTATCGTCTGAACCAACTTTGAACCAATTGAAGCTCCATCAAAGCTCATGTCACAGCCAGGATCGTTTAAAATGGGCCGTTATTAATGGGCCATTATTAGATCGCTAACCTGATCTGAGTTTTTCTCATGCATATAAATGTGTTCTTTTTCTTTCTTCTTGGAAGGTAAGATTATTAAAAGTGGAATAAAAAGTTGAAATATTTTCTCAATTCCAAAGATATTTTTAAGAGTGCAAAAAATTAAAAGTACGAGAAGCAGCATCACGTGAAGATCCTTGGAAAGCAAAGCCCAATTTTGAATTTTTACATGTTCTTTATATATACTATAAAAAGTCTCATTCTTCACATCCACATGAGGTTTTTAGTATCCCCAAAACGACAGCGTAAAAAACCAAGAGCCTCTGGTCGGTCTTTTACATTTGTTGGCCGGTGCTGGTTTAAATTCTATGTTCCGGTACAACTGCAAGTCTGTAACTCCTACAAAAAAAAATCCCATACTGCTATTGCATATAAAGAAAAGTTATACTATTTCCTAATAATCGTGTACAGAAGATATAATGTTCTAAATATGGTTTGTAGGATCCAAACCAAATCCTCTCTGATGTCTTCGGTTTGGTACAAAAACCAATTTTGTCTGGTTCCAAGTTGAAAACTACTTCCAAGTCTTTGACTAATATCACGTTGCAATACCACTTTCTAGGATTCCGTGACAAGCCTTTTGTTAGACTACGATTGTGTGATATATTCATGTGTGATATAGGTAGTAATAGTATATCTATTATGCTAACTTTACAGTCTGTTAGAACTTAGAAGCAGATGTGGTCTTGAGATTAAGAAGATCATAAACAATTTAGTAAAGTTTGTTAATTTTCTCTTTTTCTTTTATAAATATGAAAAAAAAAATCAATATAAATTTTTTGAAAATTTTTGGAGGCCTTAATCAAATGTACAAACCTTTAAAATCTAATCATCGTTAACTACCTATGCATAGTTTCAATCATATGGTTTTTCGTTTTATACTATATTTAGTTAGTCGAGATTACTGTTCATGTGCAGTCACAAACTCAAACTCATATTTAGGGTCTGTATAATAAGTAATTATACGGATTACTTGGTATCTTAAAAAGTTAGATTTTACATATATTGTAACAACTCATAAAATATACTATCATATATCATTATTATTTTACCGTTATTATATATAATAAAATATTTTCGAACATCTTTTTCGGAAAATAATGCAAGTATATATATATTACCATCACAGTATAAATTTTGTGAGAGTAAATATAAATTGGAGCACATGAATTCCCAAAACCAAAGCGTTGAACAACATTGGGCTTGGCATTTTCATTTTTATATTTGGACAATCCCCAAGCAAAATCAACATTCAAAACGGTTAACTGCATTTGCGTTCTTGTTTTCTTTATTAATGTTACTACTATAAACTATCATGCTCCAACATCTATTTATAAACTATCATGTTCCAATATTTAAACGAGAGAGAAACTAAGAAAGATCGTAGTTATAGGTTATTGGAATACTAGCTTTTGACCTTGAGCTCTTTTTCTTCTTCTTGGACTTTTTGTCGCTCTATTATAACATCCCCTCCCTTCCCACTCATATACACAAGTCTCCTCCTTTTATTGTTCACACACACACACACACATACATTAAGCCAAAGGAAAGAAAAAAGGAACACAAAATGGTGTCCATGAGGGTCTTTTGCTATCTTCTAATATTTTTCATTTTGCAATTACATGCTAAAGTCTCCCATGCAATCTTTAATAGACAAGGTATGCGTCTACATTAACATATATGTATTTTGAGCATTTTGTATGAATATGTTTTATAATTAAGCTCATCGAAAATTCTTTACAGCTCCACTAGCGGCAAATAATGGTGGTCTTGGAGCAAGCACTAGTACTCAAAGTACCAACAAGGTACGTTATATATATGGAAACCAAATCTCAATTCATGAAGAGAATAAGTATTATCTTTTACCATATTGGTTCCAGTTAATATCGTTCTGAATCATCTATTGTTATTAGGCTATTGAAAATGTAATCGAAAACCGAAAGACGCTGAAGCATGGAAATATGAAGGGCGAGGCAAAAGAAACGAACAGTTTAGGGATAGAGAGTAAAGAAACGGTGAAGAAAAGAAAGAGCAAGAATAGACTAACCAAAACGGTGAGTTTAACGGCCGATTACAGCGACCCTGGTCATCATCCTCCTAGGCATAATTAAAAGGAATAGTGTTTTTTTCTTTAACATGAAACAGGAGCCTCTCTTTCGCAAAGAGGCTTTCAATTTTGGTGCATCACCACTCGGGCTTTGATAAAAAAAAAATGTTTTGTTTTACGTTTTATATGTATCTACTACTGATCATGGTAGGCGGCACAAGATTTTGTCAGGTGGTACTTTTATTAGTGTGTAAGTATTCAGAAGTGATGTTTTTTGGTTATACACATGTTTAATTATTTGGTTGTTTAAGAAAAACAATTTTATTAATTATCTAAGAAGTTCTTAACTGGAATTAAGAATTTTTTCAAGTGAATATTTCAGTCCCTCTCTCGCCGTCAATGCTTAAACTAGGAGAGAAAAATCATATTAATGATTGTAAATTTTGTTTATGTAAATTATCTCTTGAAGTCTGGCAGCTTTGATTTAACATTCTCACTTAAAATGGCTTAAAATATTAAGTTCCGGTAGTCAGATTTAGCTGAAGATATCCGTTTAACCAAACAAAATGGGATTTACTATGTATACATATAAAATAAGTACGTGAACTGATTAAGAAAAGAGAAAATGGATAATCTATGTTGAAGTAAGTTAATAGCTATATGATCTGAATCATGAACAAGGACTAGATAATGACCGGGCTAATACGAAATGGGCTTCTTGAAGATGTCTGGCCATAGTGGGAATGTGGCCATATCACCAAACGTTCGGGCTTCGGGGAACACACGGTGAAGGAGAATTAACTTACCAAGTTATTGTAACTTTGTGTGCAAACACTTTCATTAAATATTTTACTATAAGTGAAATATATTTGGCGGTTGAGTTTGAACAAAAATGACACCACAAAAAAGTAACACAAAAAATAAATCAGAGACAAATAAGTATAAGTAAACACTTATATATAATTATAAATCGTCTTTAAATAATTTTACAAAACCTTATTTATTTAGCTTTACACGTCTAGTATTAGTACTCTAACACACACTACTAGAGGATTCCTAATCTACCAAACTTTGTCTCTTCCATCTGCTACGTCAGTAACTGCTTAAAAACGACCAAGAATATTTTTAAGAGTTTCTCTTTCTATGAAATCAACCCTTATGTCTATGTCTCAATCCAGACGATCTCATAGCTATTTTATAGAATATAAATATTTTCTATATCAATAAATGTAATTTCCCTTTTTTGGAATGCATTTATTAATTTTCTTTTAAGTCATAAACTTACTCCTCAAATATATTTTTTTTGACTTTTCTCTAAGATATACACTTGCTCTCTAAGTCTACCGAGCTCCAACTTTAGCACATTGACTTCACATAGTTTTCACATAGTTGCTTGTATATTTATTTTTGACATAAACATAAATCTCTAAATTACGAAAAAATAAACTTTTATGAAAATTCCTTTAAAAAAAAAGTATAATCTTCAAAATTTCAGATCTGATCTTTGATTACAATAGAGAACGACCCTTCTCCATATATCACTGTAAACCACAAACCCGGTTTTGGCAATTAACGGCGACTGGAAAACAAAGACCCAACGAGCAAGTGCGCGGGGCCCAGCGCATGCTAGACGACAGTCACTATGCACATTAATTAACGGCAAGGAATGGGCACACATGACCGGCGCTTCTCTCCTCACGTGCCCTGACCTGACCTTTGTTTAACCAGTTTCTATGTCCTCTTTAAGATATGTTTATACAAGTCAATAAGTTAGATAATGACTTAATGTAATACTCAACGTCGGTCATAGTTACGACTCCATGAAATATTCGTCTTTGCTTTCTACTTTGAAGTTTAAAGAGTTATTCTACATAAACTGCGTGATCCATAAATTATCAGAATTTTTTTTGATCAAAGATCAAAAACGTTATGAAGATAACTAGAGATATTTATGGTTCCTTAATTAAATCTCAAATCCTTCTTAGGTAGATTTTCAAATTAAATTAAAAATTAATATGCAATGCTAATACTTATAAGTTGTTATTAGAAAAATTATTAAGAATACCACAAATTAAATATCACATTTCAAAAATAGCTTTAATTAAAAAATATATTAACATTTGAGTTTACACTTTAGTGATTATTGTTTAGAGTTTAGTTTTAAAGAGGTGGGGTTGAGTTTCTAATTTTTTTATAAATATTTTAAAAAAATAGTTTAATCTATTTTTGTCATAAATTTAATATATTTTTCAAAATTATCATAATAAGTTTAAAAATTAGTATTAAACTTGTGGTATAATTGAAATTCTCCTTATTATTAAATGAGAATATCATGAATTTTTATGTCCACAAATTTTTTAATCAATATGTAATACTTAAAAAAGGGGAAACGTGATATTGAAAAGAGAAATATTCTAAAATATACTTTAAAAAAATTTCATTAAAATAGTTTTCAAAAAAAATATGAAAAAAATATATTTTATTAAGTGGTGTAAGTATACATTTATACTTCTCGGATTAATTAATCTAAATTTAAGATTTATAGTTATGGAGCGGGATTTTAGAGTTGGAGTTTAAAATTAAAAAATCTATTAACAATTAAATTTTAAAATAAAAAAGTCTATTTTGATCATTTTTTATTTAAAAGTTATTTTGTTACAAAACCTTAAAAAATTTATCCTAAAGATTTGCCCAATTGTAAAACAATAAAGTGGGACCCGCAATAATAGAGAGGGTTGAGTTGGCCACGTGATAGAGTGAGGGTGAGGTAGGCAATTAAAAGTTTTCTTGTCACGTGATACGGTGCGACTTACGTCAATGAAATACCACGTCTCAGTCTTTATATTATACTTTGTTTTTTTTAATCCCTTTTTAATACTTTGATCAGGGTTTAATTTAAGTTTACGTAGTTAGACGTATCATTCATTAGTTATTTAACCTAGTTTTATCACAAGTCACGTAAGCAAAAAAAAACGAGAGAGAGGATATATATATTTGTTAACTGATCCCTAAGATGATTCATGAGCAAAGGAATATCCATGTTGTAAGCAAATTTGTTTACACCATGTCAGATCATTAGACTATACTTAAATTGTACGAGTAAGGAAGAAGATAAAACAGATAATGATTAGGGACAACTAATTGCCTTCACTAAAAGTAAAAAAAAAAGATAAAGAAGACAGCTAACACATATGCGATGCTCCCAGCTCAGTCCTATACACTATTTTTTAGTATAAATTAAGCAAAGGCTATAATACATTATAATTTCGAGACGCACACTTTATATAAATTAGGTTAATAACTTATATTTCTAAAAATGAAAGCACCGAATGGACTTTTTAAAAAGTGTTAAGACATATCTATTATATTAAAACAGCAACATGACCAATTGATAAATATTTGATCCAATTATTTATTACTCATGTAATGTTATTTATATTAATAATACTAAGTTATTTATATTATTGATAAAAGATTATAGAAAAAAAAGATAAATCTATTATATTAAAACAGCAACATGATTAATTTATAAATTTTAGTCTAATTATTTATTATTTATGTATTATAATAATACTAAGTCATTTATATTATTAATAAAAGATTATAGAAAAAAGATAAATATAAAAATTAAAATTTTCAAAAAAAATAAAACAAAAATATATCCGCTTTTTTAAAGAGCGGGTGAGAGTCTAGTATTCTATTAAAACATGATCATGTCCTATTGATACATATTTAGTCCAACAATTAATTCCAACATTATCTACTTAAAATAATAAACTATATATTTTATAAATACATCTAAATATATATAACATCTAAATAAATAACGTAATTAGTGCAACCATCTTCGATTATGTAACCACCTACCAAGATAGCATCTAAATATATAAAGTAACCACTTTTAAAAACCACTTAATTTCCTATTTTAAATGACTATATATATAACAACAAATTCAGAATTTTTTTTAAAAAAATATTTTTTTCGTTTCTGAAAAGAAAGTAAAAGTTTTTCATTTTTTTTTTCAACTTTCACAGATAAAAGAAATGAATGTAGACAACACAAGGTCACAAGTGTTTTGTACGTAAGATAATTAAAATTGGGAGTTGATTTTGTTTATAAATATAACTTATTTGTTTGTTTGTATACTATGGCCCATATAAATTTATATTTTTAATGGGCTAATAGAATTTTAATGAAAAAAAATTATTAATATTGATTAAATTATAATTATACTTTGGTATTTTGCAATGTATCATTTCTTATGAACAAAGTAAAAAGTCAATGTGTGATATGGTTATGGCACAAATGTATAGTCATACATTATCACAAATTCAATTTAATTATCAAAATATCTAAATAATAATTTGAATAAATATAGTCACTAACATATAAACTAAATTTGTGTAAAATATAAAAAAACTTCAAAAATATGTATTTATAGAAAAAAATACTAACAAAACAAAAGATATATCCGCACTTTGTAAAACAAAAAAAATAATATTGAGTACAAAACAAAACACAAATATAAAAATTAAATTTTGCAAAACAAAAAAAATATTGATAACAAAAAAATATAAAAATTAAATTTCTCAAAAAAATGAAAACAAATCATAAAAATATACATGCACTTTGTAAAACAATACAAAACAATAATACTTATTACCAAAATAAAACACAAATATGAAAAACTAAATTTGTCAAAACAAAACAAAAAAAATATTTATTACAAAAAAACAAATACAAAAATTAAATTTCTCAAAAAAAAATTAAAACAAAATATATACCCGTCCTTTTGAAAGGGCGGGTCAGAATCTAATATTAGCTTATTACCACTATGCTATTATCAGTTAATAGTTATTATACAATCAAACCTTATGTGAGATTGACTTGGGTTCTTTAAAATTTCATTGACTTTCTCGCATCTCAAATAATTTGCAATGCTAAATCTAATTATTTTACTATATTCCCAAAATTGGAGGGGATGAATTTGCTAAAGATCCTAGTAATATTTCCCTTGTTTTAAATATGTTAATCTTCTGATAATTTATATCAAGTGTTTGTGTGTACATAAAATTAAATATATTAATATTCTGATAATTTATATCAAGTGTTTGTGTGTACATGAACCTAATGGGATGTGATGGAACCTTCAATTAGTTTATATAGAACTAATTAATAATAATAAAAAGTAGTCTAGGTATGCAGATTTATAGATTAATACAATTGGATTTCTAGGGTTGCGACTACATTAAGGAAAACAAAACCCATTTAAGAGCCGCATTAACAGGAGATGAGAAATTTGAGTTTCTGAACTAAAAGGTATTAATATTTTATTAGATAATTATAATTTAATTAAAACCTGAAAATAAAACCAATGAATAAATGACATATCTAATCTATTAAATTAAGATATTATTTTTATCTACTATTAACAAATCAGACTGGATTACTTAAAGAATTAGTTAATATGACATATCTGATTATTTATATTAATAATAAACCAACTCTAAATTTAAATTTTACTTTTTAATTATAACAAAATCTGTTGGGAAATAATCTAACAAAATCTTAATTAAAATTTTAAATATTTTTAAAAAAATAACACATTAATAAATTTTGTAATTATTATAAATCAATGTTAACAAAGATTTTATTGTAAAACAAGAAAATAAAAATTATATACTGTTTTTTTATAAATTATGGATTATATAAAAATAGCATTGTTACATGAATTAAATATGATAAAATTATATTAAATATGTAATTAAACAATTTTTAAATTTCTAAATTTTTCATTTAAATAAATTATCATCATCATTAAAATGAGTTAAAATTCGTAAACCATAGAATATTTTTATACAAAATAAATGTATCAACATAGGTTAAACTTATATATATATATATATATATATATATATATAATTTTTTTTTATTTTGAAACTCTCAACAATATATTGTTTAAAAATATTTGTATACAAAAATATAATAATATATAATAAATTTAAGTTCATATACTATTTAAAAATATGTTATTAGAGAATTATAAAATTTTAGTAATTCATTTAAAATATTAATGACAAATACAATTTTAATTTTAAATTTATTTTAATTTTAATTATAACAAAATCTACTGAGAATGTTTTTCAAAATAATACCAAAAATTCTAATATTTTATTTATAAAATAATCGATTATATATAGTCACAAAAAAATCAAAATTCATTTAATGTTCCAAATTAAAAAATAGTTGTGAAATTTTTCAAAGTTTTCTTGAAAAAATATAAAATTTTGAAAATAAATATTTAAAATCAAAATTATAATATTAAATTTTTTACAAAAGATAAAATCATAGATAATAAAAAAATAAATTTTTGAAATGCACCACAAAAAACTATTTATATGTGTTTTAAAAATTAAAGTAATCTATTATTTTGAAGTTTTAATTTTTTCAAAAATAAATCTTAATATCACAACATCCAAAAAATATCTTATATCAATAAAATTTACTAAAATAATATGATAGATATTACTATGTGTAAAATTTACTAAAAAATAAGGCTATATTATTTAAACAAAACAGTTTTTTACTTATAAATCCCGTAAAATACTAAAATGATATATGTTAAAGTATATTTTCTTATGCACAACGTGTAAATAGAAATGATCTTAAATATATTTCTTTTGTATAATATAAATAAATAAAACTTAAAATATATTATATGCAAAATGTATAAATTAAAGAAAAAATCATATTATAAAAAGGTTCTCTATTTAATTATTTAATATGGTTAATTTATTGTACCTAACTCGAAAGTATATTAGTATGTAATAAAAATTAATAACAAAGTAATTTTTTTTAAAAAAAATCACTATATATTAATAATATTAAATAAGAAATATAGACGATAATATCACAGATTTACACAATATATAACACTAACAGAAAATTATATATTTGTAATAATATCTAATACATTATGAAATAGAAAAATATATGCACGGACGTGCGGGTTGAAATGTAGTAAACAATTAAAGTTGTAAATAGGTTTTGAAAAGTTCGGTTCAAAGATACTCTTACTTCATCTCTTTCTTACTTTTTCTTTTTAATAATATAATTGTAGCTAGTAAATTGTAGAAGAGATCTAATTCTGTTCAGATTTTGATAAAGAATTTACAAAGGCTAATGTTTATAAATAGATGTATTAAGACGAATTGCCATCTCGAGCCAATTCATATGAACATTATTGGTATAAGTAAATTACTATTGTTTGGGTCTAACTTTTTGTTGTGCAATTGTATTTGTCAAACTAAAATCTTGAATCTTGTGTTGATGGGTCTTAAAAAATATAGAAGATTTTCATCGCCAGTACATTCAGAATATCTAGCTCGAATTTGGGCAATACGTTGCCTAGCTTTGTGGTACAAAAAGAATCAGACGAATTGTGACCATTTAGGTAACCTTGCTCGTTTTTCGAGATCTAGAGCTCTTCTTGTGCTGTGTAACTACCTCTACCTTCACGGATTGGCTGATTCAAGGGGTAACAGTGAACTTTGATGTATATCTCGTAGTGATAAATAGGCTGCATTGGCCGTTAATTTTGACACTAACGCACAAACAACAACTTGGAACTATTAGTTTGAGTCTATCTTGAAACGGACCTACGAGTGATGCTTATAACTAAAGTGCCCCTGTGACTGTCCTCACTCCCGCCGACTCTTGATGTTGTAATAGTTTTTGGCACGTGAGTCGACCCACCGGCTCACGTGGCCCCCCTCTACCATGAAAATAACGTCGCACCTAATCTTCTCAGTCACGTGTTTTGATGCGGTCATCTTTTTTTTATATCATGAAAATGTGGTCTTCATAACTGTAATCATTCTCAGCCTTAAACACACAATGGGCATATACTGTTAAGCGTATCGACGATACCATATTGATCTTCTCACACGAACCGTACGCAGCGAAACAATAGTCATAGCCATTATAATCATGCTAAACAATATTAATAAACGTTTGTGTTAAGTTCATTCTATTTCTAGAGAATCTGCACATTTTATCTTTGTGATTATTCAACATTTTAGTCAGTATTTATTAAATAAATTTTATGGGCCTAATATATGTTAGGGGTGGAGAAAGCGTGTTTAGAGTCAAGCTAACAACTCACGAGACAAAGTGGAGAGCATGTGAGAGTGTTCCTTTTTCTTTGTTTTCTTTTGCTATTTCCCTATTCTATAGACTACTCCTCTTCTTGTGACCCAACACTAATTATTTATTGTATTATCTTATATATCCATACCCTTCCTTTTCTTTATTAAGTCTATTAGTTATGCATAAATATTCTTTTAAATACAACTGTATATGACATATTATATGTAAAAGGACATATATTATGTTTAGTTAGAAAAAAAGGAACCACACACATATATTGCTAGATGTCCTGATTGAAAAGCATATATGTGAGACATGTATTTTCATACTGTATACATATCCCCCATAGAATATACATGGAAATTATCAACTCGTGATCCATCTGGACTTCTAATAAAAAAAATCAGTGCATATATATGTAGCTTTTATAAATTCCATTTTCAGTAATTATTAGAGGACTGCTTTAGTCATATATATACATATATATCAGAAATGCATCTAAAAGAATTTTAAAGAGATAAAGTATAGGCCACCGCCGAGCCGTGTTTATTTCCATTTTAAAACTATAGTTAATGTGAGATCGTATGGCTCTCGTTACGGTCATGATTGTGGCAACCTTTGCCACCACGCGTATAAACAGTAATAGATAAAAGATGTGCATACGCATGACTATACAAAGTTATACGAATATTGTTATGTTTATTAAATTATTGAAAAATAAGTTGTTGCATGTCATGCGTATCATTTCGCTAGCTAAACTTGTTACCAGTTTAGACTAATTTAAACCTTTTCACATTAACTAAAACTTGTCACCATTTTAAAACTGGAAAGGTATAAATTGTTTCATTGGTAGTGGTTGATAAAAGATTCATTTCATATGATCCATTATATACTTTGATGGTTTCCAAAATACTCAATTTTCCTCTTTAAGAAACTTAATTGTATACCAATATCAAGTAGAATACTAGTATTGCTTATCAAACTAAAGTATATATGCTAATTGCTACTATTATGTTATTATTATTATTTGGACAATTGCTACTATTATGCTAGTATTTTAGATTTTCTCCACAAAAAAGTTTGGGAATGCAGAGAGTACAGACTAAAAGATAATGTGAGAATGGTACTTTTACAGGCTTGGAAGGACACTGAGGTCATCCACTAACCACTGGTCCACTGCTGCCAATAAATCAAATTTATTTATTTCTCCTTACTGGAACAATAAATATCAAAGGATCTATATCGGGATCACCAAAATAAATATAACAAAACATTTTAAAATTAAATAATATGCGTGAGTTAAGAGGGTGGTGATATTTGTATATTTGTAATAGATTCAACAACAGGTGAATATCTTTTTGCCAACTTTAAACTAAACTTGCATTTTTATTATTTTTCGCGTGAGTCTTAACTAGATACATTCTTTTTATCAATATATTTCTAACGTTTTTAAAAGAAGAAAAAAATCATCAAATAACAGAAAACTCGGGTTTCTAATAAATCGAGACATTAAATTGAACTTCGTCCTAGCTACAAAACAAGTTGAACTTCGTCTTAAAAAATAAATAAAAGAAATAGTGTAAATATTTTTGCGTTACTTTTTTTCTCAGCGCCGCTAAACGGATAAACCCCTATATATTATCTTTTGGACGACCCAAGAAGACAAACCTCCCCCATGACGCCGTTAAATTACGCAACATAACGCCGTTTACTTAAACTGTAAAAACGGGGAACGGTATATAATAACACTATTGTATAAAAAAAGAACTCAAAACTCCTCTCATCTTCTAAATAAAGAGAGAGACAAAGTGAGAAAGCTCTCTCCCTCTAACTATCAACCATCTCCGAGGTGACAATTGTGCTTGCTAGATTCATTGATCATATACAAGGTACTATAACATTCTTATGTCTCTATTGTATCTCTTCATGTTTTGACTTAGATTTATGCTAACATTATCTTGGTTTGAAGTTCATTTATAGTTTAGTTTATTAGTTATGATCATTTTTTGCAATTTAGGTGGCAGATCATTGGAATCTGAGAGTTTGGTAGATCTTCTCTCATAATTCAGATAGTTTCAAGCTCAAATTATCTCCACAGAGTCATCTTGAATCTATAGCTATAAGTCACAGATCTAAGGGAGTAGCTGTGGTTGATGGAGCTTCCACATTCTCGTGTCTTTGAGGCACAAGGTAATTAATTGTAGCTGCGCTACATTTTTTATTTTATTTGAGTTATCTTGTTTTTTCTTTCACAAGTTATTAAAGAAAAAGATAATTATAAAAGAGAAGTCTCGTTTTCGTTTTAATTCTTGATTCTTAACAAGACTTTTTTTCTCTACAGGGAGAAAAAAACCAACGCATGATTTTTTATCAGCCTGCAGTAATTCAAATGTCCATCCAGGTCCAATGCCTTCATCTCAAAGTATTTTATTACTAACTTTGTATTTCTTACTAGAGGAAATAATTAATAGAGATGTGATAAAAAATATTTCTCCCTCTATTTTGTAAAAATTGTTATTTTGACATTTTTCACAGAGATTAAAAATTTATTAAAATATGTTATATTCTTATTAATTACACATACTCAACCAATAAAAATTTAAAAAACTAAAATTATTTGTAAAATCAATGCATTTGTAATTAATATTTAGTTCAAATTGTATTTACATTCTAAAGTAATACTCTTTGTGTTATAAAAAAAAAATAAAGTGATATTTAGAAATAGAGGGAGTGTTAATTAATAAACATTTGAAAATAATGGGCTAAAAGGGTCCATTTATATATCCCTCGTAAATATCTCGTCGTTAATAGTGACGTTCATGGTGACGATGACTCGTCAGATCTAATTTAGTTGCATGAGATCTGAAAATAATTTTGTTTGTTAGTTTTTTTTGTTTAGTGTCAGAAGATCTGGTCTGAAAAACACATTATGTTCTGTAAAAAAAAGTACATGTAACTATATAAGTAATTAAGTACCATTTTCGTGTAAAAAAAACAGATAATGCTGCGTCACGTGATATATAAAGTAGAGGTCAGATCTGGAATGCTTGTGTGTGATATGTTAGTTATAGAAGGTGTGGTGTATGCCATGTGATTAGTTTGGACCTGTTTACTAATTACGGATCCAGTTTTAATCTTATTGATTAAAGAATTAAGCATAGAAACAACTAAAATATATTAAATAACGTTGTTAGCGTTTGTTCTTAATGAGACTAATGTACGGACATGCAGGTACAATATATGTGAGTAAATCTCATTGTATTTTAGTCTCATGCAGTACATGTATGTACAATTAGATTAAAGTATATGTTAAACATTTAAAGTGTGTTAGATGTACAAGTAAAACGCCAAACATAAGAGGCTTCCTTATGCATTTATGGTTTACGTATATATTTCGCAATTTGTTTATATTAAAAACTAATCATGTTTTGTGTTTCAATAAAAGACAATACATAGATTCAAACCTTGCGTTTGAGACAACGGTGGTCCTAACCTAAGATGATGTATATATATATATATATAATAAGCAGGCGGGTATCCGAAAACTCATGATTTTCTACAACCATTGGAACGTGTTGGAACAAGAGTTTGTGGGAAGGAGGAAGGGACCAGAGGCAGTGTGGACACTACGGCTGCATCGTCTCCGTACGTTCAGAGCCAGCACGTGCTTCCCGGTGGGATAGGGACTTACACCATCAGTCATATGCCTTACATGTATCATAATAATCATCAGCGGGTTCCTAAACCAGAGGCCTCTCCAATGTTCACGGTGTCTCAAGCTAGGTGTAACGAGAGGAATGCAGCGGAGGATAATAATTCTAATTGCAGCTCTTATGCTGCAAATAATGGATTCCTTCTGTGGAATGAAACCGAAGAGAAGAAAGGGCATACAAGGAAGAGGCAGAGCCAGAGCTTCATGGACATGATAAAGTCTGCCAAAGAAAGTTCCCAGGAGGATGGTATGGATGACGAGGATGAAGAGTTTGTTACAAATAAAGGGAACAACAACACATCCACTAGCCTGTGCCAAAGAGGTTTGTCATTCACTAGGAGCCTTTATTAGATTTAGTGTTCTAAAATCGGTCTAAGTGACGTTTAGGGATACACTTAGACGGCAAATCAGTATACATGAAATGGTTTTAAATAAATCGGTTTATCGGTGCAAAAACATCTGATTAGACACTAATCTCTTATAAATCAGCCAACTAAGGCCTAACAATTTATTGAAAATTGATTAGATTACATTTTTAAAAACTAAATGATTGACACATTGTTGTCACTTGTGATTTTTTTGTTATAGTGGATTTGAGAGTCAAAGTAGATAGGAAAGGTCATGGCAACGAGCAAAAGCCGAACACACCTAGGTCAAAACACTCCGCAACAGAGCAACGGAGGAGGAGCAAGATCAATGATAGGTGAGTTTATATATAAAATATGAACTGTAGTTTGGTAGATTACAAAGAGATTTAGAGTTGATCCAACTTATATATGAAACAGATTTCAAACATTGAGACAACTAATCCCTAACAGTGATCAAAAGCGGGACAAGGCATCATTCTTACTAGAGGTATCAATAGTGTCTTCTTATAATGTTTTTCTTGCGTTAGAAGTAATTGTGAATGTGTTTTTTTTTTTATCTCAAACTTACTTTAAACATATATACAATTATACAGGTTATTGAGTACATTCACTTCTTACAAGAGAAAGTAGACAAACACGAGGTAAGCTTTCTTCTAATTTTTCTATAATTTCGTTAAAACTAATCTAATAGAGAGACTATCAACAGCCACCTGAAGGAACTGTTCCAGTCCTCGCAGAGGCTCAAGCCCTCGACATGGACCATCAACAGTGTCTGAACAGGACAATGGATACGTCTTCTTTTCCTGCGTTGGGTCTAAGGAGCAGTTTTTTCTCTCCAGAATCATCACAGCTTTGTCCAGTTTCATCATCCGATGCTGCTCCAATGGAGTGTGACAATTTGAGAGAAGAAGAGCTTTCTATTCATAAGGGTACAATCAATATATCAAGTGTTTACTCCCAAGGGTAAGTTTTATTTCAACCCTAATCAAAGTTACAAGACTAAAGAGAGATGATAAAAAAAAAATTTTACTTGGAATATAGGTTATTAAAAACATTATCAGAAACGCTCCAAACATCAGGAGTAGACTTGTCCAGATCAAGGATCTCTGTCCAAATCAAGCTCTCTAAACAACCTCAAGAGGTATGCTTCCACTGCTTCTAATTTTATTTTCTTTAACTGTTTAGAAAAAGTTAAGTAAATACTATCAAAAGAAGAACAAAATAAATAGTATTTTTGGGTCAATAAAATAAATATTTTTTTGGGACACTAATAAATACTTTATTTGTAATTTGAAATATAGTATACCAATATTTGTATCAACTATTTATTTTATCAATAATACTTTTTAATACCTTTCTTAATTGAAATAAACGTTTTCAAAAGCAACACCAAAGATATATATGATGATATAGATGAATTTTGATCTTTTATAACTTTTCTTTTAATCTCAGGATAAAGAAGTTCAAAAGGTTCGACCTCGATCGCCTAGTGGAGATGAAAACCACAACGATGACGCAAACAGTAACATCAAGCAGACACGGAAACAAAAGAAACTCAAAAAAGACCACAGAGTGACAGAGTAACACTAGGATCAGTTCTTCTTTTTATCCATTTGTAACATCGGCTTGAAGATGGATCACACAATAGGGTTATATTTGATTCATATATTACATTATCTTATTTGTACATTTTAATTAAACTATCGTCTATCTCTGATCGTAATATCGTAAACATACATGATATCATACATAAACCGTTAAACGAATTTTTTTTCTTTCATAGTATATGGCTTTGATATAGGGTTATTTACTCTGGATAACTTGAGCACACCTTATTGAACTTACCTAATTAACATTGTTGCCAAATAACATTTCCAGTTACCATTTATCAATCGCTCATTATTAACTACAATTAGGGCATAAAACCAAACGGATTCATATTCAACTCACTCTTTATTTGCAAGTCTTGTTCTGTTTTTCTTCTCTGTTTTGCTAATATTGTATTATCAAGTTCCATATTTTTGAATGGTGATATTTATTCGACAAAAGTGCTAGTTTTTTTAAAACTAGTGCAAGTTAATAATGCTTCATTTTAATTTTAATAAACATTTTAGAAAAATGGATATGAAGAGAGAACATAATTATGCGCAAATAAATATTAAGCACAATTGGTCACCTACCTGGAGGTGCAAACATGTCTACTTTCACCTACCTGCCCAACTGAAGTTCCAAATTTCCACGTGCTTTTTCTTTTCCCCTTTAATTTCTATTTCTTTTTTTTTTCTAAAAAAAAGATTTTAAACTGTTTCCAAAGATGAAGCTAGAGAAGTGCCATTTGGATATATCTTAGCCTATATCTTATTGTCAATCTTATTAACCTTGTTTCTTTTGCTATTTGCTCGTTATGTATTTGCATTTAGGTTTTACAGGAGTTTTGCGTATCTTTTAGTATTTTGAGTCTTTTGCAAGATTTTTTTACGAGAAAGGCGAAATTTAGTTTGCTTTTGTGCAATAATTAAAATAAAGCATAGCTCCTAAACAATCACATTGGGTGTTTGGACTCTAATATAGACCTAGCGAGAGGCTCCTACACGATCACCTTGTCCATGCACGTACAATGGCTATTAAAAAGCCAATGCGAACTCTCATTGGAGCCAACTTGACGGATTCTTCCCGTACGGTCAGCTATATCGGTGATAGGGGTCGACTTCTCTTACTATTGAACTTTCTTTTGTTGTAGAAAACATGTTTTTTTTTTTCTTAAGGCCTCTATTAGATCAAAATCCTTGTTTGTCTCTATGATCACGGAGATTTCAACACAATGTCTAATCTTTCTATTTTGTTTCTTTTTCTATCCATTTTTTATAACATCTATTTTATTTCTTTTATTCTTTAGTATTTGAATTTGTTTGTTCTTTTAGTATGAGTGAATTGTCTTTTGTTGGATCATTTCAAGATCGAGCTCGATTTGCATCACATATTAAAGACTATATATACTTCACCATCCACCCAAAGTATTCTAGCCAAAATCTAAGTATGTCTTGTATAGTTCAATGAACCAAGGTAACCACTAAAGATGCCAGAGCACTTTCAATGAGGAGTTCTAACTCTAAGATTTTCAAAAAAAATATATAGATATATATGTATATATTAATATTAATATTTAATTATAAAATTTTTAATTTTACGGAAAATCTAGACTAAAATATATGTTATAAAATATTTTGGATTGAATTTTTCATAAATTAAAAATGGATTGAATTTTGCATAAAATTAAAAATTTCGCAATTAAATATTAATATTAATATATATATATATATATATATATACATATATATATATAGTGACATAAATACGGCAGCAACATATCTATATACAGGTTTAAAAGAACATGTCAACATATATGTAACGTTATTTCGGAAGAAAACTTACTAGAAAAGTACCTATCTATCGGTCTAATTACAAAAGTATCCCAAGTCTGTGGTTACTGTTAAAAGCTTTTTCACAGAAATTAGCATATGTGAATGTGGCTACCTACCTGGAGTGCATACGATGCGATGATTGATTTTAATAAGATGCAATTTAGATAGCGATAACTGATTTTAACTCTCACTCTTTCTTTAAAGAAGGGTTTTTAACTCCCACCCTTTTAAGCAATATTATTTATTTTTTAACTCCCACTTTTAAAAAATATTATGCTTAAATTGTTGTGCTTGTATTTCTATATGAAATATGTCATTAAACTTGCATTTTTTGTTATAAATTTACAGTTATGTGTATACTTATATGAAATCAAATTTTCATCCGATATAATATATATAAATTTTTTAATATAAATCTAAATAAACCATTTAAAATTAAATTAAATTATTTGTATATGATGTTTAACACAGAAGAGCTTCGATTTACTGCAGAATGGTGTACTTTTTTAATCATCAAACGCAAAAATTATATTTAAGTCATCATAATTAATTAGCTTTTAAAAAACAAAATTTTGTTAACCACAATAAATAAATAAACGATAAAAATAATTCCACGAAAGCTTAAGCCATCACTACACTAAAAATCAAATGTTTCTAACCATTAATTTGTTTCTTTTCAATAAATTCCATACAAAAAAAAAGATTTTCTACCTATCTATAAATATAGATGAATTTAATTGTACATGTTCTCCCATCTCATTGCAAAACAATCTCCTCACTATTGATCCTCCCACCGTAAAGTAGTTCTTGCCTTCCTCTCTCCTACGTACTTCATAGTTATGGCATCGTCACTTTTGACATCTTCCGGAACTATCCCCACCACCGGTTCCACCGTAGTTGTCCGGTCAGCCTTACCTTTTGGATCTGTCCGCATGACTCGTCCGTACAACAAGTCGGTCTTGTCCATCTCATGTTGCTCCTCTGTGTTCAAAGAAGCTGAGACTAGTGCTACTAGCCTCAAAACTGTCGTGGAACGGTGGCCAGAGTATATTCCTAACAAGCTTCCCGACAAGAACTATGTGCGTGTATTCGACACGACGCTCCGTGACGGCGAACAATCTCCCGGTGCAGCCCTTACTCCACCACATAAGATAGAGATTGCACGGCAGCTCGCTAAACTCCGAGTAGACATTATGGAAGTTGGTTTTCCCGCGTCGTCAGAGGAAGAGTTCGAAACGATCAGAACCATCGCTAAGACCGTGGGGAACGAGGTTGTTTCTTTATTTCCTTCTTCAAACTATATATTTTTCTTTTATTAGAAAAAAAACAATTATCGTTTATAATAAAGAAAAATACCCTAAGATAGATCTAAAGATTTTTTTTGTCACCAAAATGTTTTCAAAAGAAAAATGACAAAAATAAACTTAATTAAATAGTGTAAATATATATTTATACCATTTGGTTTAACTAATCTGCACTTGAGATTTAGAGTTATGGTTTGGAGTTTTGGAGGTAAAGATTATGATTTAAAAAAAAGAAAAAAATATTAAATTTTTTAAAATAAAAAAGTCTATTTGAATCATTTTTTTTTCTTGAGGTCTATTTATGTGTAAAAACTTTTAAAAAAAATCTATTTGAGAGATTTACCTTATAATAAATGTGTTTTATCTTTATATGTGTGTTTCTAAAAGCTATAGTACAAACAAACAAACAATAAAAAAGCTGTAAAAGTTTGATTTTCTAAAACAATATTTTCGAGCTGTATAAAAGAATATTTTTATAGCAAAATCTTATATTTTCATATTGTTTTATTTAAATTTTACAGCTATATCATATCTATCAATATTTTAAAAATCTTCCTACTAAATTTTATAGAATTTTTGAAAAAGTTATAGCCTAACTAATCATTTTCGCTGAAGTCAAGTCAAGAAGCCGTATTGGAGCCAAACTACATAGTTAACTTTGTTGTTTCAGGGAATCCTGATAAAGTTATGACACATGTTAAGTAGCAAGTTATATATAAAAAGAGTGCATGCACACAAATGAAGAAATTGTCAAAAAAATTAGCACTGAAAAAACTATCTTGTGTTTGCTAAGGTGGATGAGGAAACAGGTTATATCCCAGTGATATGCGTCATCGCACGAAGCAAAGAAAAAGATATTAAAGCGGCTTGGGAATCAGTGAAGTACGCAAAGAGGCCGAGGATACTCATATTCACTTCTACAAGTGACATTCACTTGAAATATAAGTTGAAAATGACTAGGGAAGAAGTCCTCGAGATGGTCGTAAGTAGTATTAAGTTCGCTAAAAGTTTAGGCTTCGAAGACATCGAATTTGGTTGCGAAGATGGCGGCAGGTTCTTATCTTAAAACCTTATACATTTCCATTATTTTTTCAATGGTTCATAAGAACATAAATTTGTAGTAGTGTGGTTTGGAACACGTAGTACTATGTTTCTATAAAAAAAATATTAGCTGCCGTAAAATACAAAATACATGAATATTCAAAAAAACTATTTGTTTGCTTATATAATTTGTATTCAAGAGATAATTTGATATTCCATACACTTCATATTAAATGTTGTTGTAGAATTTTTTTTGTTACATAATAAGTGTCATTTTCAATTTTTGATAATTTATTAATTTTCTATTGTAATTTATTTTTCTATTGATTAAAATATGGTTAAGTGTATAAGTAATTATGTTTTTATATAAAAATATATAAAATTAATTATTATTTTTTAATCTCTATTCACAAAGCTATATAAAAAATATAAAATTAATTATTTTTTAATCTTTGTGAAAACAAAACTAAAGTAACACTTAATATGAAACATAGTAACTAAAATTGACTTCATTGACCCTAGTGAAAACAACTTTTGGCTCCGCCAATTTAATGAACTTTAATATATAAGTTTTTTTTTACCATGTCATACATATTTTAAAACTACTATTTTTTAATTAAAAATAAGCAGGTCCGACAAGGATTATATATGCAAGGTTTTTGAAGAAGCGATCAAAGCAGGTGCAACCACCCTGGCCTGCCCGGACACGGTGGGGATCAACATGCCGCAAGAATACGGAGAACTTATGAGATACGTCAAAGCAAACACTCCTGGAATTGATGATGTTATCTTCAGCACTCATTGTCACAATGACCTTGGTGTTGCTACCGCCAACACAATCGCCGTACCTTTTCTAATTCTCCATCTGCATTTTATTTTACAAATATCAATTAAAATACATATAGAATTACACACTATATGGACATATTGATAGGGTATATGTGCGGGAGCACGACAAGTTGATGTAACAATCAATGGGATAGGTGAAAGAAGTGGAAATGCACCGCTTGAAGAGGTATGATATTCTAGAAATCGATAAAACATATGATAATATAATCGATAAGAATCAATCTACTTATTACCAACTGGTTTTAAAAATAGTACATCAAACTCAACAAGATCCTAATGGTCTATCATGAATATTTATTTGGGATGTATATATAGGTCGTGATGGCTTTAAAATGCCGAGGAGCATACCTGATGGATGGTGTTTACACAAGAATAGACACAAGGCAAATAATGGCTACTAGCAAGATGGTAACATTGACATGTCGAGGAGCTAGTGTTTTCTATCCTTGGCGTTTATAATAAATGGCTAATAGTTGTTAATTCTTGAGCAGGTTCAAGAATATACTGGCTTGTATGTTCAGCCACACAAGCCTATAGTTGGAGCCAACTGTTTTGTTCATGAGAGCGGCATTCACCAGGTTCGGTGCATATATATATATACATGCATACCTACTTATATTATACATAAACTCAATTATGAGAGTGATTTGGTTATCATTCTTTACACATTTTGAAGGATGGGATATTGAAAAATCGGAGTACATATGAGATCTTATCACCAGAAGATGTTGGAGTTGTAAAATCTCAAAATTCAGGCATTGTTCTTGGAAAGCTTAGGTAATTATTCAATTTTAAGTAATATATTTTCTTGGTTTTACTTAATTAAACTACGGAATCTAGCATCGCTTAACTCATTTGAAAAAAACTATTGAACTATGTAGTGGACGTCATGCGGTTAAAGGTCGTCTAAAAGAGGTACACATACCTAGTAATTTTATCATTTCGTTACTCGTTGGTATACACAATGATCATATATAAATACTCAAATAAGAGATCCATATATTATTAATTAATATACTTTGGTGTTTATTATCTGCTCTCAGTTGGGATATGAAATCAATGATGAGAAACTGAACGAGGTTTTCTCACGGTTCAGAGATTTAACCAAGGAGAAAAAGGTTTGTTTATATATAATTTCATGCACATATACTTTTGACTTAATTTAGATATACTTAACTGTATTTGACAGAAGAATTTAAATGCGAATTGTTTATGGACAAATTCCTCGAATAGATATTTTTGAAAGTTTCGTCATAAAAATAGATCTTAAGAAAAAAATGATCAAAATATTTTTTTTATTTTGAAATTTTTTAATTTTTTAATTTTATACATCACTCTCCAAAAGTCCAACTCATAACTCTAAATCCTAAGTTTAAATTAGTTAATCGAAATGGTATAAATGTATATTTACTCTTTTTAATAAAGTTTATTATAGTTATTTTTCTTCTTTAATGCTATTTTAGGAACAAAAAAAAATTTAGGTATATTTTGGTCATTATCTCATTATTTATAAAATCTCACATTTAATATTAATTTTAATTTGTGAATAATTTCAGAGAATCACTGATGATGATCTCAAGGCATTAGTATCATTATCATGTGGTGATGAAATCTTCTCCTCAGAGAAATTAAACGGCGCTAAAGGCAAAGAGATCAACAGTATCGGCTATGTACCAGCCCCTCAGATTTCATCTGTGGCATAAACATGTGAACATCTTTTATGTTTGTGTATCAATGAAATATCAAGACTCATTTGATATGCATATGTTGTAATGAATAAAACAAAACAAATTAATCACTTACTTGGGAGGTGCAAAAGTTTCAATTGTCACCCACCTACCAAACTGGAGTTGACATAAGCAAATCAAGTATGAGACGCATAATACGTTTTGTACGTATACAGATAATTAAAACAAATACATTTACATTTACTAGGTTAATAAAATATAAAACTAAGATCATCCAGTTTCGAGGAAAGCGTACGTGTGGATATAGAATTGGACATGAAGTAATGGAGGCAATGTCGAAGACTCTGAACCGTCCAAAGTGTTTAGTTAGTGGAAACCACGTCCCAACGTACTACCGATGCGGTAACTGTTGAGCATTCGCCACGTATCCTTATTATTAGAAACCAACCACTCATGGCACAATAATCGTTTTTTTTTTCAAAATTATTGCTGCAGTTATTCGAGTATTCATGAGTATTTCAGACTCGGTTATAGGCAAAACGCGATGAAATAAATTCTTAAATTTTGAAGTACGATTGATTATACATAAGTTTCATAGCTTCCAATCCAATTTGTAGAAAATGAGTACTTATATCAAAATTTATTTTAAAATGTTTATAGCGTCTTAAATTTCAAAACTGACATTAAAACACTTCTAACGGGATTTTCAAAATATATATATATATATATTAATATTTATATGTGAGATTCTTAATTTTACGGAGAATTTAACTTAAAATATTTTTGTAGATAAATTTTGGGTTGGATTCTCCATAAAGTTCATAAAAGTAAATACTAATATAAATATATACATATATGTATTTTGAGAATCTCGGAGTTAGAAACCCCATTAGAATTGATCTTAAATAGATCATAAGAGTTTCTTATATTTTCTTGTCAAAATATTAATTCTAAGTAATTTAAAGAGTTTTTGTTCAATGGCCTCTTTAAGTAGTTACAAAAGTCACATCTTTAATCTACGGATACTTTTAAAATATTGAATATTGACCCATCTTCACACCTATATAATAAATTAATAAAATGGTCTTAAGTTGAAATAAAAGGTCGATAACCAAGGGGATTGTGACAAGTTTAATGTTCACATTTTCTATAAAAAAAATTGGTAAACACGTTCAATATTCCTCGTATACATACGACACGTAGACATATACATAAAACTTTAAGACATTCGTTTTCTCCACAAACCAAACCGTCGCTTGAACAATGCCACGGCTGAGTAACGCCGCCGTGATAACAACGAACGCAATCCTCGCATTGATCGGCCTCGCCACGTTATGTTTCTCCATATACCTCTTTGTGAAAGGCTCATCAGAGTGTCAACACTTCATTCAAAACCCTCTCATCGTAGCAGCGACTCTCCTCTTCTTCATATCTTTCTTAGGCCTCATCGCGGCTCTCTACGACAACTACATCATCATTACTCTCTACCTCTTCTTCCTCTTCCTCTCCATCCTTCTCATCTTCGTCTTCTCCATCTTCATCTTCCTTGTAACTAATGCTTCCGCCGGCAAAGCGTTTTCCGACAAGGGTATAGGGAATGTTAAGACCGGTGATCTTCAAAACTGGATAGGGAACCATTTCCTTCAAGGGAAGAATTGGGAAGAGATTAAACGATGCATGGCTGATTCTAGTATTTGTAAGTTTGGTCCACGTGATGTTGACTTTGATGCTAAGCACCTCTCGAACGTAAAGGTATGTGTTGATATAGTTTAGTAGGCATGGGCATTTGTAACTTTTTTTTAAATGTGGTTTCACCTCTTTGTCCAAGCCCAAACATTGTAAATAGTCATTCCGAATTAGAACTGAATCGTTTTTAACTTAATTTGTAAATATGACCATTTGTACCTTAACCCAATATCTCATCCAAACTATTTTTAAAATACTTAAATGGGGTTTTAAGAACTAAATACTTTGGATATCAATTATTAATAAAATTTATGAATTATTTTTATATGACTTAAAGATAATTTACATATCATAAAGTTGTAGAGATTTTAGTAAATTTTTTTTGAAATACTATTAGTTAGTTTATGTAGGTTGATTAGTTTTTTATCGGAATTTTTTGAATAATTTAGATTTTTTATAGGTTCTAGGTAATTTCATACATTGTTTCTAATTCAATCTGAACCGAGCAGCGAAAAAATCGAACCGAACTCAGCCTAAAAATCAAAACATCAAAATGAAACTTATTGGCATGATAGTAAAAAACCAAAAAAAAATCGGATCCGTACGAGGCCCCGAACGTTCATACCTACATTTAACAAAATCTAGATTGTTGACGTTTGTATATATATAAATATATAAAAATAAGTATGTAAAATGTTTTTTCCTTGTATTCAGTTCGGATGTTGTCGACCTCCGGTAGAGTGTGGCTTCAAGGCAAAGAATGTAACGTTTTGGACAGTTCATGCCACGTCGAAGGCAGAGATCACAGGGGACTGCAAAACGTGGAGTAACACGCAGAGCCAGTTGTGTTATGCGTGCGAGACGTGCAAGGTTGGAGTTTACAAAGGGATAAGAAAAAGATGGAGGATTCTTCTCGTCTTTAATCTTCTTCTTATCCTTCTCGTCGTTTTGCTTTACTCATGTGGCTGCTGTGTGAGGAAAAATAATCGTGTTCCATGGAAGCGTCGCTTCCTCTGAAAAACTCTTCTTCATTTTAATACATCCTTCATTTTTTTCTTGAAATTATTACTTGGTGTTTGAAACTTCTTGAAGATGAATACTGGTTTTGTTTATATTAACGTGTGAATGAATTTGATGGAAACAACTATGAGAGCATCTTATCTCAAACAAAACAAAAAATATTTAAAAATAATTTTGCATAAACCAGTAAACAAAAAACAAGTAGTTTTCATGAATCTCTAAGAATATTTATTTGAAATTCCCTTCTCACTTTCTTTGGAATATTTTTATTATGAAAACATCTTTTAGATACTTGGAATAGCATGTTCTATGCTCTTTGGAAAGCATGTTATATGCTCTGATGATCTAAAACTACGAACTTTTGCAAATAGACACACTGTGAAATACAACTATTTTTCAAAAATACAGTGCATATATCTAATTTGTAGGCGGTTCCGTTTGATCGTTAGGATAAGAAAGAAAAGTCATTTTACTTCTGTTTTGGTTGGCAGAGTCTTGTGTCAATACTAGCCTCGATCGTGGGTGAGTTTTTGTCTGAATGATTACTGATTTCTCGATTGTAATAGATGATGAATTATGCCTAGTTTGATATTAATTTATTATATTATAATTAGGAAACTATTGTAAGTTAATTCAACAATCGATAAATTTATCTGTTTTAAATATTTTTAAGAATGATTCTATTTGCATTTCAGTATATTTTATGAAAATTTACATTTTGTAGTTTAATTTGCATTATACTAAAGTTTTAATAAAAAAGATTCTATGAATCCATATACTGATATGATAATTAAACATATTTTTAAACGCAAAATTCAGATTTTATTGTAAAACAACGTTAGAGAACTCTTAATCAACTCACTAAAACCGGATTGTTATTTCATGATTGCTTATATCATGAAACAAATACACGGAGCGTCAAAATGTAATTTTTAAACAATTTAGCATTGGAAACATTTTAGAAACCTCCCATATAACATATGTATATATAGCGATTAATCAACATGTAAGCTTTATTTGTTTTTCTTTGTTTGATTTATCTAAAAGTAAAACCTAGTAATAGAAGTGTTGTGTGTCTTTGTACATTTTATAAGTTTTTTAATCAAAATTCTTTAAAACCAAAGTATGTTATCTTTCAAAAAGCAATAAAGTCATCTTTATTTTTAATCAAATCATTATACGAAAGTTATAACAAATATGGAATATCAAAAATGATACTAAAACACAAATTAACAAATAGTCATGGAAGTATAGAAAAATGAAACTGAACAACTATTCACTAGAATCAAATGATAAATACTCATTATTTCGAGTTTATAAATTAGAATCACGAGTTTTTATATCAGAAACACAAGTTTCCATCATATTATCAAAATGAATATTTTTTTCAAAATGATTCAAAACATTTTCGAAACATGAAATATATTTTTAAGAGTTTTCATGCAACCTAGATTTTGCTATCTGATATAAACAATAATAATATAAAATAAATAGAGTAAAATAGAAAGAAAAGAAATAAATAAAGATGTAAATAAATCTGAAACCCCTAAACTCGAGAAAGCACTCAGATTCAAGGTGAAGTCTGAGCAGAAACATTCCAATGATGAGGAATCTTGTCTCCAGCGCCATGAGGCTATCAACACCATCGTTAATCTCGAGAAGAAGCTACAGTCTCATCCCAATGGTCATTGAGCACTCGTCCCGTGGAGAGAGAGCTTACGACATCTTCTCTCGACTCCTCAAGGAGCGTATCATCTGCATCAACGGTCCTATCAATGACGACACCTCTCACGTCGTCGTTGCTCAGCTTCTCTTCCTCGAGTCTGAGAATCCTTCTAAACCGATCCATATGTATCTCAACTCACCAGGAGGCCACGTCACCGCCGGTACGGTTTGCTTTGACTTGATAGTGTGATTTAGAATCGGTTTGCTACATAAAGGCCGAGACTTTGTCAATGGGTTCTTGCTTAGTTGGTAGTTTGGTGTCTGTTGTCTTAGTTTCTTGCTTACCCATCAAGAAAGTCTCTGTCTTTTTGAGGTTTATGCAATTAGTGATTTGTAAAGGTAGTCACTTTAATTCATGCAATGACGTTGCTTGAAATGTATGAGAGCTACTAGCTTGAGGAGATTGTAGTTATTGTTAAATGTTCTCTAGTGAATGTACTCCTTGTTGCTGGTAATTTCAGTGGTATCTCTGTGGACTTGGGTATACCAAAAGCTTCTATCTTTATGAGGTTTCTTCAGTTAGTGATACGTAAATGTAGTCACTTGAATCATGCAGTGGCGCTGCTGAAATGTGTAAGAGATACTAGCTTGAGGAGATTGTAGTTATTGTTATACTTTCTCTAGTGAATCCAATCCTTAGTTGCTGGTGATTTCATCTCATGACTGTGAAGTAGAGAATGATATTCGTCGATTTTGGTTTCTCTGTGGATTTGGGTATTCATTATCTTAGGTTTCTTGCTCACCCACCAAAAAAAAAAATCTCTAACTATTTGAGGTTTCTGTAGTCACTTGATTCATGCAGTGACGCTGCTTGAAATGTGTGAGAGCTACTAGCTTGGGAGATTTTAGTTATGGTTATATGTTCTCTAGTGAATCCACTCCTTGTTGCTGGTAGTTTCAGTGTCCAAAGTCTCTTGACTGCATAGTTTCGCTGTGGATTTGAGTATCTATCATCTTAGGTTTCTTGCTCACCCACCAAAAAAGTCTCTAGCTTTTTGGGTTTCATGCAATGACGCTGCTTGAAATGTATGAGAACTACTAGCTTTAGGAGATTATAGTTATTGTTACACGCTGTCTAGTGAATCCACTCCCTGTTTCTGGTGATCACAGTGTCCACAGTCTCATGAGTGTATGGTTTGTGACATTTTCTCAATCTTAGGTCTTGCAATTTATGATACTATGCAGTATATTCCCTCTCCTATAAGCACAATTTGTTTAGCCCAGGCTCCTGAAATGTATGATAGCTACTAGCTTTGGGATATTCTAATTAATGTTATACGTTCTCTAGTGAATCCACTCCTTGTTGTTGGTGATCTCAGTGTCCACAGTCACATGAGTGTATGGTTTGTGACATTTTCTCAATCTCAGGTCTTGCAATATATGATACAATGCAGTACATTCGTTCTCCGATAAGCACAATCTGTTTAGGCCAGGCTGCATCAATGGCTTCTCTCCTCTTAGCAGCGGGTGCCAAGGGGCAAAGGCGGTCGCTGCCGAATGCAACAGTCATGATTCACCAGCCTTCAGGAGGATACAGTGGGCAGGCTAAGGATATAACGATTCACACAAAACAGATTGTACGTGTGTGGGATGCGTTGAATGAGCTCTACTCCAAACACACTGGTCAGCCTATTGATGTGATTGCGAAGAACATGGATAGGGATCATTTCATGACTCCTGAAGAGGCTAAGGCGTTTGGGATAATCGATGAAGTGATTGATGAAAGACCGTTGGAGTTGGTGAAAGATGCGGTTGGTAATAATGAAAGCAAAGATAAGAGTTCAAGTTAGGAAGTAACTATCTGGTAATCAAAGTTTTCTTTCTTTTTACTTAAACCAGTTTTGCTTTGCTTCACTATGGTCTGAAACTTATTGTTATTATTTTGATACATTACAGAACTCTTTTCCTTGCATGTTTACACATCTGATTGATTTTAAAATAATGACTGGATATAGAGAGCGGCTTTGGCTTAACTCCATGTGCACTTGTTTTGCTTAATGCACACTCTTTTGAACTAAGTAGAAAGTTTCCTTAGTTCAGGAATCACAATCTCAGATGATTTTGCTTAGACTATATCCAATATCTTTTGCTATTTTTCCTATAAAACACTTCTATAAACAGAAGACAAAATAGTTATAAAAGAAGAAATAACAATCTATATGTTAGAAGAGGCAATAGAGATAGATTGAATAGTTATAAAGGCAAATATAGAGTTGTGTGTGAGATGCTCTTTATGTGAAAATTTGATGATGTTCCCTATGCTTTTGATCAATATTCTTTGTTTTTTGTTTTTTTTCATTTAGTTTTGGCTGTTTAATGTTTAACACCATCAGATTCTTATGGTAGCTATTGGACTTTGATTAAGCTCTTAGAAATTAGGGAGAGGCTCTTTAAGATATCTATGACAAGCCTCATGCTCTTGTTGAGCTGAGCATTTGGACAATTTAACTATTATAAAAGGTTTTTGAAAATTTGAGATATTATACAGTATTTAATTACTTTTTGTATGGTTTTGGTTCTCCAAAGGAAAAACCAATACTAATGTTAACAATTTTAAAAATGAAACATTTCTATGTATCTATGACCAATAGCTAAAACATAAAACATTATAATAAAAAAAAATGGAAAATTCTATTTAATTAATGTTGTTTGGTTTCTTGTTCATCAACTGAAAAATCAATAATAATATTTACAAATTCAAAAAGAAAATATTTATCTGCATCTATGAGACTATGACCAATAGCTTAAAAAATTAAAAAAAATACTCCCTCCGTTTTTTTTTATTTGACGTTCTAGGATTATGCACACAGATTAAGAAACATTTAATTTTTTATTATTTTCTAAACAAAAACATCATTAATTTTACCTAACCACAATTCAACCAATAGTAAAATTGAAGCTATAATATCATTGGTCATCTAACATTAATTACTAATAAATTTTACATAAAAAAATGAAAACGTCAAATAATTTGGAACAAAAAATCTCCCCTAAAACGTCAATTATAAAAAAACGGAGGGAGTATAAGAAAGAAAAATGGAAAATTCTATATAATTAATGTTGTTTGGTTTTTGTTCCTCAACTGAAAAACCAGTAATAATGATTACAAATTTTAAAAGGAAATACTTATCTGTATCTATGACCACTATACAGCATTATAATAAGGAAAAATAGAAAATTTTATTTAATTAATGCTGTTTGGTTTTTTGTTCCTCAACTAAAAAATCAGGAATAATGTTTACAATTTTTTTTTGGGTCAAAATGTTTACAATTTTTAAAAAGGAAAGATTTATCTGTAATCTATGACCAATAGCTTAAGATATTAAAATATTATAGTAATAAAGAAAAATGGAAAATAAAAGTGTGTAAAAAAAGGGAAAATAATTCATCCCCAAGTTTCTCATTCACCTCTCTCAGCCCTAAGCCCCCCCATCGTCTCGCGACTCTCTCTCTCTGGATCAAAGCTCTCTCTCTCTCTTGCTCCGTCGTTGTACGTGATCCATTTACGACTCAACCAGCGAAGCTCCGGTGGATTGGAATCGGGATTGAATTACGCAATTGTGTTCAAAATTAGGGTTTAATAGAGGAATCGCCTATGGCTCCGGGGCGTAAAAGAGGAGCGAGCAAGGCCAAGGACAAGGAGCAGTTGATTCTCGGTGATCTCGTTCTCGCCAAAGTCAAAGGCTTCCCTGCTTGGCCTGCTAAGGTTCACCTCTTCACCAATTTCATCCCCGTTTAGTTCCTAAGCTCCTTAGACATTTGCCTAGGTTGATGAGCTCTAGTGTTACTCGGCTAGATTCTACTGTTGGATTATGAAAAAGAAACCATATGTTAAATTGTTGATGAAGGTTTCATGATTGTTGATGTATACTTAGGGTGATAATCTTTTGGATTCGTTTAGTCTCTTTAGTGAAGAAATTTTTTTTTTTTTTTGAGTTTTAGGTTAGCCGGCCTGAAGAGTGGGATCGTGCTCCAGACCCTAAGAAGTACTTTGTTCAGTTCTTTGGTACACAGGAAATGTAAGTAACTCTCTCTTATACATTCTCATCCAGAAAGTTATATCATTTTAGTCAATTAGGCACTAGGTCTCTCGGCTATCAGGTGTGTAATTAAGATTTTCGCCTTTACTCGCCATGTTACGTGATGTTTGGTTGTGTTTTTTTTCTTCTGCATACTATGTCGATGGAGTTTGGTTTTGGCCTTTTGTGTCGTTTATTGACTAAGTTAACGTTACTTTACTGCAGCGCTTTTGTTGCACCGCCTGATATCCAAGCCTTCAATAGTGAGTCAAAGACCAAACTGTTAGCAAGATGTCAAGGTAAAACAGTCAAGTACTTTTCACAGGCTGTGACGGAAATATGCACAGAATTTGAAGAGTTGCAAAATCACAAGTCGAATGCTTTGGGTAATGAGGATCTTCTGGATGCTGCGGAGCCTGGTTTGGTAAAGGCTGAGATAGTGGATGGAACAGATCACATCGTCTCTGATTCTGATGGAACTGATAACCTTGATTCTAGGCCCAAAGTAGAAAAGAATAATCGTCAAGAGACGAAAGCTGAGACAGAGAAGCAGGATTCATCTCCATTCCGGGAATCAAAGATCACAGCTACATCCTCGGGTAGCGAGTCACTAGAGCATGGTTCATATGACCCTAAAATAAAAGAAGAAGTTTTTGATAAAGGAACTGACGGTGATGGTTGCACTAAGAATTTTGGTAATGGCCAAAAGAATCTGCCCAACGGTAAGAGAATAAAGAAGGAAGCAGGTGGATTGGACAGAGAAGGTAAAAATACAGTTCATAGAGACAGAAGCAATAACTCACATGTCCCGGATGGTCAAGCTACTAGTGGTAAATCCGATTCCAAAAAGTCAAAAGGTCTGTTGATAGAGAAATCTAGCTCCAGAGTGTCTGGAGTCAAGCAAGAATATTCACCTGCCGTTAAGGGTGGGGTTTCCGGCAAGAAAAGGAGGCTTGAAAGTGAATCAGGGAAGCCTGCACCAAAAGTAGATGAAAGCTCACGTGCGGCTAAAAAGCCGCGATGTGAAGGTAAAAATGACAAAGAAAGATGTGAAATTAATGGTAAATCTGATTCTACTGGTACTGTATCAGCTATTAAGCGTCAACTTGTTGTAGGATTAAGTGCTCGTGGAGGAAATTTACAATATGGTAAAATAGTTGCAACAAAGCGCCAGAGACAAACAGTGGAGCATGATACCTCGCCTCCTTTTTCTGGGTCTCGTGTTAAATCTGAGAAAGGGCAATTGGAACAGAAAGAACGTTCGTCTGTTAGTGATAAATCCGGGAAAGTTCATCTGGAACAGAATGACCGTTCCTCTTCTGTTAGTAATAACAAGGTTGCAGCTTCACAGTCGCTGAAGAAAAGGAGGGCTGTTTGTATATATGAAGAAGATGATGATGAAGATCCAAAAACCCCATTACATGGAAGTCAAGCTGTTGTTCCCAAAGCAACATCAGTATTGGCTGATGGTCCTAAAAATGCTAATGTAAGTCGTGATACTTCTGCTAAAGCCAAAACTTCTGCTGGATCTACGGAGAGTACGGGACTAAGGAAAGTACCCCTGCGTAAACATTGTGAGGATACTTCACGTGTAATATCACATAATGTGGAGAATTCTACAAACAGCTTACCCATCAGTGAGTTGCCGGCAAAGGATGTCAAGCAAATCTTGCAATCTCCTATGAAGTCTCCTCAGCTGGTGTCACCTAACAAGCACGTTGCAGGACAGCATAAAACTGCCAAACCATCTGTAAAAGTTTCTGGTGCTTTGATGGCAAAGAAGCCTCATAGTGATTCTGGTAAGGAAGCAGTTGTGGGATCTGATAAAGTAAGTTCTTCCCAATCTCAGCCAGCAAATCAGAGACACGAACCAGCTTCAGTTGGAGATAGGCCAACAGTGGTTTCAAAAGCTGCGTTACGTCTGAATGATACTGGTGTTTCAAGAGACACTTCTGAGGACTTGTCTGCTGTCATGTATGTCACGTTATATAAGTAAATCTTTTGTGGTTTTGTTGTTCTGTGCTTATAGTCATTAGTTATTGTGCAGGCTTGATTACACTCGAGAAAATTGGAATGCTCCATTCACCAGTGCGAGGACCTCAGATTCGGCTGCATCTATGAAGGATCTAATTGCAGCTGCACAGGCCAAAAGAAAACTAGCACATTCACAAAATTCAGTCTTTGGGAATTTAAATCCTAGCTTATTAAACATTAGTGATACACATATGAGGAGTCATAGCCCAGTTATGGTTCAGAATGCTCCAGCTTCTGCTGCCATCGTAATGCCTACCTCTGTTCACGGACGTCAACAAGATTCTTCTCCGTCAAATCATGAGCATCAGTCCTCATCAAGAAATCAAAATGAGACTGATGATAATGAAGAGAGAAGACTTAGTTCAGGGCATGAGTCAGTTGGAGGTTCACTTAGTGGTGGCACTGAGGCTGCTGTTTCTCGGGATGCTTTTGAGGGCATGATAGAGACCTTATCAAGAACTAAAGAAAGTATCGGACGTGCAACACGCCTAGCAATTGATTGTGCCAAGTATGGGATTGCTGGTGAGGTAATATGGTCGGTTGGTTTTTATTTATGTTCTGTCTTAAGGCTGTCAACAAACTTAGTCTTAGGCTGCACAGAGAAAGTCACTTTTAAGTTGTCCTTTTCTCAGCTTAACTTATTGGATGTTTAACTTGCTACGTAAACTGCATTAACAGAATTATTACTGCATTTGGTGTGTAACATTAGTCGGATAATTTTGCTTTAACAGGGAAATTTGTTTGTGTTTATATATAGGTGGTGGAACTTCTCATCCGAAAGTTGGAAAGTGAACCTCACTTCCATCGTAAAGTGGATCTGTTCTTTCTTGTTGACTCTATCACCCAGTGTTCGCACAACCAAAAAGGTGAACTTTTCTATTGGCTACCTATTCTCAGATCTTCAGTTCACTGAATTGCTAACTGTATTTGGATTTTATTGTGTTTGACTGCATTCAAGGAGTACACCTAATCTAGTTTACTATCAGAATCTATTTTAAAGATAAATAATTACTGATGCTTGTGAAATCTTTTTGTAGGTATTGCTGGTGCTTCATACGTTCCTGCTGTGCAAGCTGCTTTGCCACGGCTTTTAGGTGCTGCTGCTCCTCCAGGGACCGATGCTCGTGATAACCGTCGCAAATGTCTGAAGGTACTTTTATTATTTGCTCGTTCTGAGGTTATCTTTGAATCTCCGTTGGCTGGAGTCAGTGACGTCCTCGTCTTTTTTAGGTTTTGAGGTTGTGGCTTGATAGGAAGATATTCCCTGAGTCTCTTCTGCGTCGCTATATTGATGATATTGGAGCTTCTGGTGATGATGCAACTGTCGAGTTTTCCCCGCGACGTCCTTCCAGATCTGAGCGTGCTGTAGATGATCCTATCAGAGAAATGGAAGGGATGCATGTTGATGAATATGGCAGGTATGCTAAACGCTTCTCTTTCTTAGTAATTTACTCTCTGGACTTTATATATATATATATATATATATATATATATATTGCTGATTACAAAGAACAGGCAAAGTCAATAAATTTATTTATGAGTTTAATATCAGTCTGTCGAGTATTTTAAACTTTTCTTTTCTGCAGCAATGCAACTATTCAGCTGCCAGGGTTTTTCTCTTCTCATACCTTTGAAGATGATGACGAAGATGACGATCTTCTAAATCTTCCAATACCACAAATTGCAAAAACCACATCATCTGGGGAACCTTTCAATGCTTTAGACGACTTGGATGCACGTGATACTTTGAGTGATAGACCCCATCGACCTTTGGAGGATGTAGATCGTGAACTTAAAATGGAAGATGTATCTGGGCAGCCAAAGGATGTAGCACCTTCCGCTTTCTGTGAGAATGAGTCAAAGGAGCAGTCACTGGATGCTAGGGAACCAGTTGCAGAAAAGCCAACTGGGGCGCCTCCTCTTCCAGAGGATTCTCCTCCCCTGCCTCACGAATCACCTCCATCTCCCCCTCCTCTACCTCCTTCTCCACCACCTCCCTCCCCACCTCCTCCGCCTTCATCCCCTCCCCCATTGCTGCCACCACCACCTCCTGCAACACAATTCCCACCTCCCACTCCGTCTCAGCCTCCACCACCACCGCCCCTTTCACCTCAACCTTCACCGCCACCTCCACTGCCTGCACAATCTATAGCTTTACCACCATTACTAACAATTCAACCATCTATTGCTAACCATCAACAGTTACCACTTCAACTAGGATTTCCACCAGCATATCCATTATCGCATCAAACTTACCCAGGATCTATGCAGCAAGACCGCTGTAGCATTTTCACTGTAAGTTTGTTGATATATTCTGTTTGATATTACACAAATTCCTAATGTACATTTTCCTCTTTTATCATTTATGTTTAAACTCCTGGGCACCATATGCAGGGTGATCAAATTGTCCAAGGGCCTGGTATTTCTTCACGTGGAAGTCATGTTGAGGGGGCTGGAAAAACTCATTTTTTCGTGCAGCAGTCATCTAATTTTTCTTCAGCAGAAGTGTGCAGCTCCAGGGAGCCGTCAGCATTTACTTCCTCCAGACAACTAGAATTTGGGAACAGAGATGCATTTTTTAATCATGAAGCTTCGTCACAGAACCAACGGTTTCAATCAATCACCCCTCTGTCCCAAAGACCTATGGTTAGTAACCTGCCTTCAGCACCATCCAGTCATTTTCCGTATCCTAGCCATGTTCAATCACAGTCCCAGCGTTCCTACACTCATCCTTATGCTTTCCCACAACGGGATGATGGACGGCGATTTAGAAATGAGGAACCATGGCGGATGTCTTCAAGTGGGCGTAGTGCAGAAAACCAGAGTGGAGCCTGGATACATGGAAGAAATTCACATCCAGGCCTTCCTAGAGTCACAGACAGTATGTAGATACTTGATACCTTAAATACTCTCTTAAATGTTGAACCTTGCTAATTTACATGATTGCTTGTGAGCATTGGGATACATCTATTACGTATGATTGTCCAGCTTGTATGTTTGTGTCATGGCTACCCGTGTGATTGATGGTCTTATTTGCAATTCACCAGATTTTTTTCGGCCACCTCCAGACCGCCCACCTTCAGTGACAGTGAGCTATCAGCCTTCTTCTGCCAGTAACTTACAAGCTGTCCCTACAATTCCAGGTGAGACTATCTCAGCCCATGCATCTGATTGCTGGTCATATACTTTATTCTTGCCTTACCATTTTAAATTACCCATTTTAGGTCATTCTGCTTCACAGATGCTACCATCTCGGCCAGACATGCCTACTGCGAATTGTTGGAGGCCAGCTTGAGGTAAAGGTAGAATTCGTTGGTCTGCTCCTGTCAATATCAATGGAAAAAAGGAGTTGCTAGTGCCTCATCAAGAAGATTAATCCTCTAGGTTTGAGTTTCTAAATTCTAAAAATTAAGTCGTGCTGTCATCAAACAGTTACAGTTATATAACTTTCTCTTCTGTGAAGGACTTTTTCACTTCCAAAGACATCAAAACAACTTTTGTCAGGATTCTGTAAATTATATTTTTTTCCTGGCAATTGTCTGGACAGATTAGTTTTTTTTAATTGGTTAGGACTTTCCGTTCCTCAGTACTGTAATTATGCCAGTCACAATGTGCACAAAGCTTTTACTGGTTAAATGAATTTCAACTTCATAGTCAAATAGTGTTTTTATGATTCTTTTTCTAAGCTCTGTAGTGGATTTTCGTTAGTTCCCAGACCAGAGGCTTATTGCTTTCTCTGTATCTTTGTTGTTTGAGTGAGTACAGTCCCTGTAGGTCCATGTCTTTCTCTTCTGGTGCTAGGCTTGAGATCGCCATCTAAGCTTATGTCAGTGTGTTCGAAACAACAGCCTTCTTAACTTGTATTTCTAAGTATGTTCTTGCAGAGCTGCCTGACGAGCGTCTCGTGTTTAAGAGTCGTTTAAATAATTCCCTCTTTATGTGGTCATGGCCATGGGGGTATGACTTGTGAATATGTGTGCTATTTTTTAGGCTTTGCTCAATAGCTTTATAATCTTTGGTTTTAAGAAAGCCTTTCTTTTGCATATATCTTCAAAGTGGTGTAGAGTTTTTCAGCTGTATTATTTGACAAATGTCTCTTGCCTTGTGGCGTTGATCTCTGCTTTCCAGAGATTTATAATCGGCACATTGGCCTAAGCACTAATTCTGGTCAAGAACATTTGACCACTTTTCCAGTAATCCATTGCCAATCTCCTTCTAAAATCCTGTTTCCTTTGAAAAGTAGTCTTTTGCACGCCTTATATTTTTGTTGCAGCACCCCTCTGCTCTCCCTAAATTAATTTGTCATACTACTGCTTGCGTGTTCTGTTTAAGTAGATTCTTATTGAGAACCAGGGAGTTAATCTCGTTGACGATGAACAGGAAGGATAATGCTCCAGAACATAACAGTTTGGTGTCTGATCATTAGTTCTTGACAGAGCCGGCTGTTTGGCATATGCAGTTGGTCGAGTTTACTTATTGTTGTGTGTGTATTTTGTCATATCAAGCTGCGATGTATGGTTAGCTTCATGGTATATGCTTTCAAGTGGCATGTTGTTTGTGTTGTGGCATTAACTGCCCTGGGGGATGGTTTTCTATATACTGTATTTGTGCTGACTTCAGTTTGCGAGAACATATCTTCTTGAAGGTGTTGAGTGACTTGTGTCTTACAACAGGCTTTTGATACAAAGTTAAATCACCTGGACCGATGGCAATCATCGTTGCTGGGGAAATATTTGCGCATTGTTACAAGGCGGTCTTGACCGGATAATGCAGAAGCTTGATGTAAGAAACTTCTCTTGTTCTTGTACTCTTTGTCTTCTTCATAATGTACAAAGAACATATAATGGACATGGATTAGGGAGTTTTGTGTCTCTGTAAACATAAACAATGTGAATCTGTAAAGATAGGTGAATTGTCTTCTTTCAGGTGTTGAGATTCTAAGTTTGGTTCAGGAGCTGGGAGTTGCAGGTTAGCTTTTTCGGCATTGTTGATTATAACCTCAGGACTAACTTCATTGTTGAGAATATTTTGGGTTGGAAAGTAAATTAATGCCAGATCACTGTAACTAAATGTTGGTATATTTTGCTAGAAAATGTTCTTTTACTAAACTAATCAAATAGGCTTTTTAATTAACAGCTATAATTCATCAACTGATCTTGTAACCAAAAGATTAGTCCTTGATCTGTTACATAGGATTTTTTATTTTATATTTTGCTTAAAGGCTTATTCCATAGGATTTTTACACAATTAGTAAAGTTAATTCAGAGGTTTTACACTCACTTCAAAATTTGTTAACAATAATATTCGCTATGTTTCATAATTTTTAGTTAAAAGCACAAAGATAAAGAAAATTCTTATCTTTAAAAAATATCATTAAATATAGATTATTTAATTGAACAATCTTAAATAAATTTGTATAATCCGATTGGTCACATTATACTCAAATGAAAAAAAAATAGAGAGATGTGTAAACAACTTATATATTTATTTTTGGTAAAAAACTTATATTTTGAAATTAGAAAGACATCATTAAAACTATATATTATGGAATAGGAGTACAATATACTCCTTCCGTTTCAGAATATTGTACGCTCTTGAGTTTTCACATATATTAAGAAAACACGAAAATTTTAGATTATAAATGTATTATTTTTTTGTAATTAGTTATTTCTAATAACTTTTAACCAATCAAAATTCAGTAAATCAAATTAATGTTTTTAAAAGCTACAATTTATCATTATTACTTGCATTGAAAATGTAAAATATAGATATTTTAGAAACAAATATTTTTTCTAAAACATGGATTATTATGAAACAGACGGAGTATAATAGACAAACTGTAAATGAATGGATATTGAAATGTACGTGCACGCATGATGAATGAGTGAGTTTTATCAATATTTATGGCATGTACATTATCATTGAATAAAACGGAGATTATAATTTTAAGTAAGGTGAAAGCAATAATAATAAATTACCAAAAATTAGAAAAGAAATCAAAACGTGGTCACAACAAAACGCGACGTTGCTGCCGTACCAGGAACCCTTCCAAAACGATTTTTTTCTTATAAGCCGGAGAGTTCAAATCCAAATCATCTTTGCCTTCAGCTTTACCGCCACAACTGCGTTTGCGTTTGAGACGAGGGAGAAAGTAACACCAAGTACATGTACAAAGAATCGCACACAAACGTCCCCACATCAACATAATCACTAACGTCAGCATTATGATTGATATCCCAATCACCGGGTCAACCCGCGACGCTTTTCTCACCCGTGAAGACTTCTCCCGTTTTGACCCGGACCCGATGGGTTTGGTCAGTTCGAGTTTCCCGACACGAAGTGTAGTAGTTGATGCCTCTTCGTAACACATGTCGTATCCTGATAAAGTCAACGGTTCCGGGTTTATGTCTCTTTGCTGACTCGTGTTTTTCTGTGGAATGTGAAAAAATACTTGTCCAACTTCTTTCAGAGTCACAGAACATAACAACGGCAATGGCAATGGTATAAGTGTTATTTTGACATTTTTCCCAAAAGTAATATTGTATAACAAACTAATATAATCTTATTTAATATATAATTAATTAAATAAACAATAATCTAAATAAAAATTTATTAATTATTAAAAAAATTAAAAGATAAATTTAATATACAAAATTACATAAGAATTGTAGATGACATTTTTTTGAAACAAAAAAATAAATTAAAAATGACACTTAATATGAAACAGGAAACA
This sequence comes from Moricandia moricandioides, assembly GCA_905132885.1. Taxonomy (NCBI): domain Eukaryota; kingdom Viridiplantae; phylum Streptophyta; class Magnoliopsida; order Brassicales; family Brassicaceae; genus Moricandia; species Moricandia moricandioides. The sequence continues at coordinate 101,042 of CAJHQQ010001299.1, forward strand.
ACAAAAATGTTTTTTTTTAACAAATTGACAAAATTGTAGTTACAAAAAAAAGATTGAAAAAATGTGTTTTATTTAAGCAAATTGTGGTTTATAGTTTTCTTTTTAAATCAGGAAGATAATATTAAAACAAAATAATTGTCTGGAAAAAGGAACATAATAATAAATAAATATTGTGTTTTAGGAAAGAAAATGAAAAAATTAGTAATGAATAAATACCTCTTTAGTTTCAAGGCCCACGACAGTTATGTTCTTCGGATCAGTAACTTGACGTATCACCCGAAACAGGTTTTGCTTCTCATCTTCTATACTCACCAAGTCTTGTTTCTCCGTCGTGCAAACCGGCGTCGTTGTGATCTCGCAGTTTTTCACACAACATTTTGTCGCACGTGAAAACCAATGCCTCCTAGTCTTCTTCTTCGTCTTCTCGTGACCGCCGGTGACGTCTAACGTTTGTTTGTGTGAGTGTATTTTCCGGGACACGCCGAAACAGCGAAGAAGATAAGAAGACGAAGAAGAGCATGTCTTCTCTCTAAGTGGTTTGCCCATTGAAAGTTAAGTCGAAGGAACGAGAAAATAATGAAATAACAGTTGTGTTATTTATTTATTAGAACAGTTTGTGTTTGTGTTCGCACGCTTTCGATAATGAGATGTATGTAAATATATACTTGTAATAACATGCTTCCAAGTATTAAGATAGTGTAATGTGAGTTGATTAGACATTTAGACTTTGTGTATCTTTGTTAGTATAACTTATTTTGCTTCACGAAATTAATAATTAAAATATATTAATTTGATATATCATTATATATCCTAACTTTAACAAAATATAATATGTTATATGATAAAATTATTAACAACTGAAAATAAATCCTAAAGTATGACGTTTTAGATTATGTCCGGTCTGATAGCTTTACAGATTGGTTATGGTCGTGTCCACGTTTCTACATTGCCAGAGTTTCTCATGCTGTCTTCTTTTCTTTCTTTATTTCTACTCCATGTTTCATATTGATAAATTTCTAGACAGCTTAGCATTGATTCAACCAAATTTACATAAACTCATTGTTTTGTAACTTTTTAGTTTCTTTTTATATGGATCCTAAACAGGGGCGGATCCAGAAAATAACTTAACATGAGGCACAATATATAAATTTATGTTGTAATAAATGTAATTAATAAATTAAATTAAACTATAGTTAAAAAAAATACATTAGTCATTGTTTTTCTCAAAATGCATAACATATAAATATATATGCACATAGTAATTTCATTATAAAAAAATATTCCTTTTTCCTTTTTTTTGTCTTCAGTATTGAAAACTAAATTTAATAAAAATAATTGTCAAAGTTAAATTTTAATAAATTATGATTTTTATTTTGAAAAAGATAAGATTAAAAGTGATGAAATACTAGAAGTTGGACACCATTTTTCAAAAACAAATTTCAATAAAAAAATATCTTAACATTTGAGTTTATGTATTATTATTTAAGGTTTATTACTTATGGGGAGTGGTTGAGTTTATAATTTTTTATAAATGTTTTAAGAAAGTTGGTTTAGTCATTTATTGAACAAAAACAGTCATTTTTATTATAAATTTAAAGTATTAATGAAAGTAATCGTTTTACTTTCTCTATTTTTTATATTTGAAGTCTTAGAAGATTTTGTTCTAAATTATTTGACGTTTTCAATAATATTATAGTTTTTATTTTTTTATTGGTTAAATGGTGCTTAAGTAAATAATTAATGATATTTTTGTTTAAAAATGAAGAAAAATTAAATATTTTTTAAATTTATATACATAGTAATTAATGATGTTTTGTTAGAAAATGAAGAAAAAATAAATGTTTTTTAATTTATTTATACATTAATAAAATGTCAAATATAAAAAACCGAGTGAGTAACTTTTAAGTATAGGTGAGTGATTGTTGTCTTTGACTTTGGCTAACGTTGACTGGTATGTGTCTAGGTCTACCAATATGAAAAAGCTATACTCATCCATCATTTTATTTTTTAGAATAAAATTAGATAGCTTTTGCACCGGAAGTTTAGACTACAATTAACCCCATTTTTTTACGGTGTGGTTCGTAACTTATAATTTATTTTTTATATATATTTTTTGGTTAATAGACGTCTATTATATCTCTTATTTAAGAGACGGTTTTTAATTTTTTTTAGTTAAAAAGTAAGAAAAGATTTTTACCAAAGTTAAGAACTCCACTTTAAGATACCAAAGTTAATCATGCCCTTATATTTTTTTGCAAATTTGTTTTACAAAAAAAAAACAGAACAGCTTATTATTTTCAAAAGTGATTATAATATTATTACAAGCCCCCACTAACTATTTTTCCTAACAATAAAATGGTCTTACATATAACCAACCATAACAACCTTCTTCCTAATTTCCACAAACGCTAAAACCCAAATACACTATACACATCATCGAATGACCAAATTAAAAAAAAACAAAAAAACATAATTTTAAAATTCAATAATCCAAAATAAGTAAATAATCTTCTTATGATCATTAACTAATTATCAAATCTCAAACATTAAACACTAGATACTACCATCATCAATAGTCTTGGCATAGTATTGATCTATCTCGGAGACACTCCTATTGATCAAATTCACCATCAAGCCATGTTTCATGTACATTGTAAGAGCTAACTTCGGCTCCACTTTATGACCCTCCACGACCTTCACCTTGTACATGTACACTACTGCAGCCGCAACATATTTCATCTGATAATAGGCAAAATCTTTGCCTAGACAAAG
>CAJHQQ010001300.1:0-103746 GCA_905132885.1 Moricandia moricandioides
CCAGTGTAATATGTTCCAGATTGGTTAGGAAAAATCAAATCATAAGTAAATAGCTTTATGTAGAAAACTCGATACCTCTCTGTGTAAGAGGGCGTCGATCGATGGTAGGCATGTGTGGTCGATGGATGGTCGCGAACAAACATCGATCGATGGTGCCTCTATGATGTCGCTCGATGGTGGACTCAAATAGTCTGTAAAAATAAAATAAAACTTGAAATAAATAGTAGTATAAGTAAAACCTAAATAAAAAACTTATTAAACAGTGGTTTGCCTCCCATTCAACGCTTCCATATAGTCATATGCTCAACGTTTTGGAATTTTTATTCAGTGATGATGAGATTGGGGACTTGCTACAAAACAATTCCCAATATCCAATGTCGTCAGCTTCATCACCCTTTTTGTGAAAGCCTCCATAGACTCTTCTCCTTTGTCTATCATCTCAGCAATAAGGAGTGCTCGAAGCTTTGCAAATGGCTGCAAGAAACATCAGCTGTGCACTCTGTACTTCCTGACACCATCTGAGAAGTGGGGAATCAATGATAACTGAGGACCACCCTTGGTCCTTTTCCTCTTCTTCCAATTTCTCTTCTTCTTTCCCCTAGACTTGTCTGATCTCGTGGTGTCTCCATTAAAGAGGTTATGAGATACTTCAAACTTATTCTGCTATGATCTGTGATGAGTGTCGATCAACGCTATGGTCTCGATGTCGATTGACGCTCTGCTGTTGATGTCAATCGATGTTCCAATGGTGGCATCGATCGATTCACTAATGATGGTGTCGATCGACGCTGCGACCGATGTGTAACACACGTATCCTCCTCTCTTGAGAACAGCGTGCTACTACCGATAAAATATCAAATTAAATTGATTTATAAAAAATCAAGTAATATATTAAAACATTTAATAAAATAAACGCATGATAAATCATTTTTAAATTTACAAACCAAAATAAAATATACGCAAGATAAATCATTTTTTTACATTTAATAACCAGAATAATTAATATCAAAAATTCGTATAAAACTGAATGAAAACCGATATAAAATACAACAATCCCCAAGACACCAAACCGTCCTGATATTCGACTACTCGTCATTCTCACCTGAATGAGGGGAGAGAAAGAAGGGTGAGTAACAAGGGAGTCACTCAGTGAGGTATGGGACGCTAAACCCGAAGTCCATGGACCCGGTCATAACACTCTGAGTAAGTATAATTTACTTCTAACACGTAACAAACACGGTACCTAAAGTACCCAAAGAACAAACAATGGTCCTAGCGAGGTACACACCCCGCTGCCCACTAACAGGCCAAAAACAACACTGAATATGTGCTTGGTAACACACGCTCGTAGACGATTTATCGACCTCAGCCTTGACAACAACAGGTCGACTATGCTGTGCCGCAGCATCTCCGCACAAAATATACTGGTCACAAACCGCCCTACGGAATTACGTCTCCGTAGTTTACCACAACCTTTCACCTTAATTCTCAACATATATATATATATATATATATATATATATATATATATATATATATATATATATATATATATATTTAATATCAATTATCAATGAAAAAGCAATGTTGAACCCTCTAACACCATATATCCGGTTTAACAGAGAACCTAATAACTAAACAAGCAGACTCTGATAGACTCAATTTCACGAAGACGGAACATATTAGAACTAAATTATGTTTATTCAAAATCCTAAGCCGTGTACGAGAAGTCTGGGAATATCTCTCACCTTAGCCAAGATCGGATCGAGAAATGCTCAGAAACAAATATGTCTCGTCTCATAATACTTTAAAAGCTTGATGATAATATTGGTGGTGTTGAGTGACACGTGATTCCATTGACTCTTCTTACACCTTCTTTCACGTGATGGTTGAAGATTAACTACACACATGCAATTACATGCAAAGGACTCATTAAGGGTTGTGTTACATATGTTACTTGCAACACAAGAAGTAGAGAAAAGACCACTTAATTATCACGGCTTGGAATCACGATTGATGAGGGTGGTTGGTATGATCTCCAGTGATCACGACACAACCCTCCGTGACATGCATTGTTTTCTCCAATGGATCATGGCTAACGGCATAGATCGGAACAGGTGGTGGTGCAAGTTTCCTCCCCAGCGGTAGTGTCTCTCCGGATCAGGTCGGTGGTGATGAGGCGGTGACTGAATCTGCTTGGCTATCATCAGTACCTCTACTCCGCTACAAAACAACAACAAGAGCAGCCTAAGGCTCCATGTGATACTCGACTAGTTGTGGCTGGTTGGTGGTGAACAGTGCGTCTCGTCTCCTCCAATGATAACATGAATACGAGTGGTGTGAATCAATCTCCAAACCACACAATATTGAGATGATATGGGGAAGAGAGATCAATAAGGAAGAAGAAAACCATGGCTGAGATCTCTCTCTCTCTTGACGTTGACGGCCGCTGAAATTAGAAGATGATGCATACACTTATAGACTTAGGTAAATTGGATCGGGCAATTAAATAATTGAACCAACACCATCGGTTTAGATAAATGTTTGGTTCAATAAACAATTAAATAAGACCAACCCTTGATTCATAGAATTGGGTGGTTATCATTTTTCCCCACTTAACTTGAATTCGTCCTCGAATTCAAACTCTGATCTGGTTTCTTCGTCACATCCTCAAAAATTATGGATAGATTAACATCATTAGAAACCCAATTTTCCAGGTGTCTTTCTATATCAGATTTCTTTTTCGTTGAACTTCGCCCACCTCCGCACTTACCCTTGAAACCTCTCTTTTTTCTTTTTTTTTCCTGTTGTTATAGAACCTTTACCGGTTGGCTAGACACAATTTCTCTCTCTTTTTTTCTCTGGCATTATTTGGCGGCTGATGCAAAATGAATTCTCATTCTTAAACGATTTTCTTCTGAACTCATATGTCATAGGAAATCAGACAACTTTGACGATAAATCTAGACAATATGCCACTACTCCAAACAATTCAACAATACAAAATGGTCTCACGTATCTTGGCTTAAGCTTCTTCAGATTTAGAGTCTTAGGTCCTCCTTTAAATGTCCTCATTTTCACTAGATCGTCCACCATAAACACCAATCGGCATAACTCCTTTGACAATTTTTTGGGTTTCCATTACCCGACTCTTGAGTTGTTCCATTTTATTTGTTGTCTCTCAAATTACTGATGTTTATATGTCCTAGTGCTCCCCCACGTTGGTCAACATATTGATGTGTGACACAATTATCATAAAGTGCCTCAAATTGTGGGATCTCTGCTAAAGGTAGATATTTTCTCCAACTTCCTTCCCAATCTAAAATGCAAGCCCTGAGCATATCCTCCAAAGTCTGAATAGTCCTCTCTGGCGGCCCATCTGTATGTGGGTGGTAAGATTTACTCATGTGGACTTTTGTCCCAAGCGTCTTCTGAATGGCTCTCCAAAATGCCGATGTGAACTTTAGTCTCGAGGGCCTTCTAGAAAGATTGCTAAAAGCAGCTATAAATTGTCAACATGATAAAATACTAACTTTGTAATCTCAATAATCACATTAATATAATCTTGTAGTAAACGCTCTTTTCGTCTGTTTTATTTCAGATTGGTTGAAAATGAGTCAATTTGGTGATTCAGTTCATGATCATTAATATGAATTTTATTTTTTTCTTTGCCACTTGTCGCATCAGTCCAGTGGTGAACCATAGCCGCCATATCTCATTTGACTTTGGAAGAGATAGATTCTTCACTAACCCACTATGTACCTAATGCTCCACCGTAACCATCAGATAATTCCGACAACACGTAAAGAAGGTTGCCACATCCTTTTCTAACAATCCAGTAATACTATTCTTTAAGGCCCAATATTATTTTTTTATTTCCTAGTGCCTCTCCCTTTTTTTTTCTTCTTAGTGCCTCGTCCTTTCCTTGGGTTAGTCGTATCCTCCAATGCTTGAAGACCAATTAACTATGCCTCCATTGTAACTGTACATAACCTGATGTTAATAAGTGCATCGACCAGCCTTTAAAACCTCCATTGATACATTGCTGCTTATGTGCCTGCTCAACGCACATGTCACCTGGTTGGCCTAACCAGGATGGTATGTGATCTCCAGAATGTAGTATATCAACAGATATATCTATTTACGATGTCTCAAACTCAAATCCTCTGGAATGAGCATATATTCAAGGCTGATGACCGGTAGCAATATGAACCTCCGTCCCATGGCGAAATAATTGGCTCGATAAACCTATTATTTGACAAATCTCCATCTTTTTTTTTAACTCAACTATCTATGTCGGTGCTAGACAATATGGTGATTATGAATCTGGTGTTTTCCTTGGTTTCTCTTATTAGTAAAACATTTCTTCTGATAGGTAGTGTCCTTTTCAAAGATTCAAATACGTCTACATACTCCGCAGCCATTGGTGTATCCAGTAACTTCTGTTCCCATCATCTTAACCATCACTATGGTTGCTTTAAAACCCTCAGCTCTTCTCTCCAATAGTCATCAACATGCAACAAGGAGATAATTGAAACTCTCTTGTTCGTTTGAATCCCGTGGAAGGTTATTGTTGGTTCCGCTCTAGTGGTAAACAATTTTATCCTTGTGCAATTCAATACCACTAGATGATGTGACAGAAATCCATCCTTTGTCTCACATCATAGTAGTCTAGCTCGATATCTGATAAATTTCCCACTAGCTTAAATCCACTAAGTATGACAGAAAAAAATTGATGAATCCATATAGTTTTACACTATGTGCCAAAATCTGAATCTGGTTATTGATGAATCCACGCCGTCAATCCAAAAGTGACCCCACGAGTTTACAAACTAAGCAAACCGCTAAAATGGACAATATACCCATTCATAAGAGTAGTACATGCCAACCAGTGGCTTATCCCTCATATCACATAATCTCTTGTAACAAAACTCGTGAACGTTGGCTTGAAGTTTGGGTGGTGGTAGAAATATCACATATCCACTCGTGGACAATCTCGGAGCAACGACTAACGAAACTGATAAACACCTGAGCAACTTGTGAAACTGTGGCATCGTCCTTCTGTTGAACATTTGGCTGGAATACTATTACCTAGAGAACTGATGACGGTGTTTTTACTCATCGTCATAAAAAAAGAAACAATTAAGTTAGATTTTTTTTGACAGAAAGGTGTTATTTTATTTTTATTTTTAAAATTCCCCAATCCCATTTTTTTTTGAAAACGTAGAAAACCGAATCCCCTAATTGCCAACCCGGGTCGGGGCCGGGACGGAACCTGGCTCTGATACCAAATTGTAACACCCGTCTCCTCCTCTCTTGAGAACGGCGTGCTACTATCTATAAAATATCGAATTAAACTGATTTATAAAAAATCAAGTAAAATATTAAAACATTTAATAAAATAAACGCATGATAAATCATTTTTAAATTTAGAAACCGAAATAAAATATATGCAAGATAATATTTTTTTTACATTTAATAACCAGAATAATTCATCTCAAAATTTCGTATAAAACCGAATGAAAACAGATATAAAATACGACGATCCCCAAGACACCAAACCGTCCCAATATCCGACTATTCGTCATTCTCACCTGAAAGGGGGGGGGGGAAGAAAGAGGGGTGAGTAACAGGGGAATTACTCAGTGAGGTATGGGATGCTAAACCCGAAGTCCATGGACCCGGTCATAACACTATGAATAAATATAATTTAATTCTAACATGTAACAAACACGGTAACTAAAGTACCCAAAGAACAAACAATGGTCCCAGCGAGGTACACACCCCGCTGCCCACTAACAGGCCAAAAACAACGCCGAATATGTGCTCGGTAACACACGCCCGTAGACGATTCATCGACCTCAGCCTTGGCAACAACAGGTCGACTACGCTGTGCCGCTGCATCTCCACACAAAATATACTGGTCACAAACCGCCCTACAGAATTACGTCTCCGTAGTTGACCCAACCTTTCACCTCAATTCTCAACAAATATATATATATATATATATATATATATATATATATATATATTTATATTTAATATCAATTATCAATGAATATGCAATGGTGAACCCTCTAACACCCTATATCCGGTTTAACATAGAACCTAATAACTAAACAAGCAGTCTCTGACAGACTCAATTTCACGAAGACGGAACATATTAGAACTAAATTATGTTTATTTAAAATCCTAAGCCGTGTACGAGAAGTTTGAGAATAGCTCTCACCTTAACCAAGATCGGATCGGGAAATGCTCGGAAACAAATATGTCTCGTCTCATAATACTTTAAAATCTTGATGATAATATTGGTGGTGTTGAGTGACTCGTGATTCCATTAACTCTTCTTACGCCTTCTTTTACGTGATGGTTGATGATTAACTACACACATGCAATTACATGCAAAGGACTCATTAAGGGTTGTGTTACATATGTTACTTGCAACACAAGAAGTAGAGAAAAGACCACTTAATTATCACGGCTTGGAATCACGATTGATGAGGGTGGTTGGTATGGTCTCCAGTAATCACGACACAAACCTCCCGTGACATGCCTTGTTTTCTCCAATGGATCACGGCTAACGGCATAGATCGGAACTGGTGGTGGTGCAGGCTTCCTCCCCAGCGGTAGCGTCTCTCCGGATCAGGTCGGTGGTGATGAGGCGGTGACTCTGAATCTGCTTGGCTATCATCAGTACCTCTACTCTGTTGGATAAGCTTCATTGTTTAGACAATAAGTTATTCATAAAAGGAAAGATTGAATAACTAATAGGATTAGGATTAAAGATAAGTTCCTAGATCATTATGTAATAGGTTAAGATAAGGATCCCTATTAGCTATATAAGGAGATCAAAGTGTATGATGATCTCATAAGAAAAGCATAAGAAAGTTAAGAAAGATTAATAAAACAAAGCAACCATTTTATAAAAACTTTTGTTTCATATGTTCTTAACACATAAGAAGCTCGAATCCTGAGACTCTTTATTTGGTATCAGAGCTTTAGGTTCTCTTTGAAGATCAAGTGTTACGAACCATGGATGAAGCAAAACCAACAATAAAGAAGAATACGGTTCCCTCCACAGTTGTTTGTCCAATGTTGACCTCATCAAACTATGCGGTGTGGTCAATGCGAATGAAGGTCTTGTTAAGGGTTCATGAAGCATGGGAATCGATTGATCCAGGATCAAAAGAACAAATGAAAAACGACATAGCAACTGTTCTCTTGTTCCAATCAATCCCTGAGAACTTGATCCTGCAAATAGGTGATCTAGATTCTCCTAAAGAGATGTGGAAAGCATTGAAGTCAATGAATCTTGGTGCAGATCGTGTTAAAGAGGCTCAACTACAAACATTAATGAGTGAATTCGAACGTCTAAGAATGAAAGAAACGGATTCAGTAGATACCTTCTCAGCGAAGATATCGGAGTTTGCTGCTAAGTCAGCCGCATTAGGTCACACGATGGAAGAGCCAAAGCTGGTAAAAAAATTCCTAACGTGCTTACCAAGTAAAAAATTCATTCACATCACTGCAACTTTTGGGCAAGTCCTTGACTTGAATAAAACAAGTTATGAAGATATAGTCGGTCGGCTTAAAGCATTAGAGGAGCGACTGAAGGGAGAGGAAACACACGAACCACATTGCAACCTTCTCTATGCAAACTCTTATCGAGGCAATGATAACTACAGAGGAAAAGGCAGAGGTTGGAACCGTGGTCGTGGACAAGACAACCGAGGAAGAAGTCACGGAAGAGGTAGCTCTAATGTTAAAAATAAAGAAAAGAGAGACTACTCTCAAATTGTGTGCTTCAATTGTAAAAGGAAAGGCCACTTCGCTTCTGTTTGTCCGGAGAAGAAGGGTGATGAACAAGAACTAAATAAACAAGAAACTGAAGAAGCGGATGTAGCATTGTACTTGCACGAGGTCGTGTATCTAACGAAGAAAAGATATTATCAAAGACACTTGAGAAAGATAAGAAAGAAGATGGAGTTTGGTATCTAGATAACGGCGCAAGTAATCACATGACGGGAAAGAGGTCATATTTCTCTGAGCTAAACGAGAATGTTAAAGGTAAAGTGAAGTTTGGAGATGGATTATATGTGGACATTCATGGAAAGGGATCAATAATCTTCGAAGGCAAAACCGGAGAACAAAAGCTATTAACGGATATCTACTTCATACCTGAACTAACAAGTAATATCCTAAGCTTGGGACAGGCCACAGAACAAGGTTGCGATGTGAGAATGAAAGACAGATATCTTACCTTGAAGGATCCAAACGGGAGACTATTGGTGAAAGTACAAAGATCACAAAATCGACTCTATAAGATAAAGCTGCAAGTCGGAAGCTCAGTTTGTTTATACGCAAAGTTAAAAGACGATCCATGGCGTTGGCATGCCAGACTCGGCCACATCAGTTTCAAGACAATAAAGTCAATGGCAAGTCATGGAATGGTCTATGGACAACCGGAGATTTCTGAAGAAAAACAGTTATGTGACTCTTGCTTGGTAGGTAAACAAACTCGTCACCCTTTTCCGAAAGCAACAAGATACAGATCATCTCGAGCTTTAGAGCTCTTGCACGCGGACCTGTGTTGTCCAATCTCACCGAAAACCCTCTCCCACAATCGGTATGTGTTTGTGATCATAGATGATTGCACAAGGTATATGTGGTCAATTCTACTCAAAGATAAGAGCGAGGCGTTTAACAAGTTTAAGGCATTCAAGATTATTATTGAGAAGGATTTAAACAAACAAATAGTGACGCTTCGTACGGACAGAGGTGGTGAATTTACATCACAAGAATTTCAAGACTACTGCAACAAGAATGGTATAAGACGTCACTTGACAGCTCCATATACTCCGCAACAAAACGGAGTTGTGGAACGAAGATATCGCACCTTAATGGAGATGACTCGAAGCATCTTAAAGGCAATGAGTGTTCCTAACTACTTGTGGGGAGAGGCTGTACGTCATGCAACCTACTTGATTAATAGAATTCCAACCAGAGCTCTAAAAAATCAAACTCCTTATGAAAGCTTAAGGGGCAAGAAACCGATGTTGTCTCACATTAGAGTATTTGGGTGCTTGGCTTATGCAAAGATAGATTCAGGTCAGGTCAGGAAACTAGATGACCGATCACAAACCTTGGTTCACTTAGGTATAGAACCTGGATCCAAGGCGTACCGTCTCTACAACCCGACTTCGAAGAGAATCGTGATAAGTCGCGATGTAATATTTGACGAGAAGACACGCTGGAACTGGAAGGGAGAGAATGATGAATCTCAAATGAGACCTGGTATGTTTAATATGACTTGGGGAACCACAGAGGACAATGGAAGTGGTCCATTTACGGTTGGCACTCATCATGAATCCGAGGATACAGGAGACGGTGATGAGATTGCAGAAACAGAGATTGCATAAACAGAGACTGCAGAGACTACAGAAATAGAGACTGCAGAACTTGTACAAGAACAAGAAGTAAGGAGATCATCACGACAAGTAAAGCCTCCAGCCTATCTCGAAGACTACGTTCTACTTGCAAGTATAGAGTGTGAGATGCTTTTGTTAGCGCTTAACGATGAGCCTTCAAGTCTACAAGAAGCACTTAAAGATAAACGATGGAAACTTGCGTGCGTGGATGAGATTGATTCCATATATAAGAACGATACGTGGATCTTAGTTGAGAAGCCACAAATGGTAAAAGTAATAGGCCTGAAATGGATCTTTATGATTAAAAGAAACGCAGACGGAAGTATAAACAAATTCAAGTCAAGACTTGTTGCAAAGGGCTATGTTCAAGAACACGAAATTGATTTCGACGAAGTCTTCGCCCCTGTAGCTAGGATGGAAACGATAAGACTACTCATCGGTGTTGCTGCGTCAAATGGTTGGGAAATCCATCACCTCGATGTCAAGACAGCATTTTTGCACGGAGAGTTGATTGAAGAAGTGTATGTATCACAACAAGAAGGGTTTGAAAAGAAGGGAGAAGAACACAAAGTTTTCAAACTCAAAAAAGCTTTATACGGTTTGCGTCAGGCTCCTAGGGCCTGGAACACAAAACTCGACCGTATCTTGAAGAACTTGGAGTTTAAACGATGCTGCAAAGAAAACTCAGTTTACTGCAAAGAAGAAAAGAACAAGCTTCTACTCGTGGCCATCTACGTCAACGATTTATTCGTGACTGGAAGTTCACTACAAGTAATCAAAGAGTTTAAGAAGGTGATGTCAATAGAATTCGAGATGTCTGATCTTGGTAAACTTACATACTATCTAGGTATCGAGGTTACTCAAGATTCATGTGGTATTCAAATCAAGCAATCAGCGTATGCGCGCCAAATCCTAAAAGACGCAGGTATGGATACAAGCAATGCAACCCTAATACCCATGGAGTTTGGTCTAAAGATTTCCAGAGCAACCGAAGAACAAGAGATTGATGCTACTCTTTATAGACGAAGGATTGGCTGTCTGAGATATTTTCTCCATACAAGACCGGATCTCACTTTCTCTGTGGGAATACTCAGCAGATACATGACCTCACCACGTAAGTCTCATGGTGATGCGTTAATGCAAGTTTTAAGGTATCTACGAGGCACTCCCGAGTTCGGTCTGAAGTTTAAAGCAAGAGGATCAAAGAAACTGATTGGATATAGCAATAGTAGCCATAATACCGACTTGGATGACGACAAAAGCACAACGGGCTATCTTTTCTGTCTAGGAGACACACCAGTAACATGGTGTTCACAGAAGCAAGAAACAGTTGCTCTCTCATCTTGTGAGGCTGAATTCATGGCTGCAACTGAAGCCGCAAAACAAGCTATTTGGCTTCAAGACTTTATGAGTGAGATAACCGGAGAAGAGATGAAGAAGTCACTTATCAGAGTAGACAATAAATCGGCTATTGCATTGGCTAAGAATCCGGTATTTCATCGTCGAAGCAAACACATTCATAAGAGATACCACTTTATACGAGAATGTGTCGAAAGAAACCAAATCGACATTGATCATGTACCTGGGGAAGAGCAACTTGCAGACATATTGACTAAGGCATTGGCAAAGATCAAGTTTCAAGAAATGAGGAAGAAAATTCGAGTTCTCAACTTAAGCAAAGATGATATGAAGCTTAAGAGGGAGAATGTTGGATAAGCTTCATTGCTTAGACAATAAGTTATTCATAAAAGGAAAGATTGAATAACTAATATGATTAGGATTAAAGATAAGTTCCTAGATCATTATGTAATAGGTTAAGATAAGGATCCCTATTAGCTATATAAGGAGATCAAAGTGTATGATGATCTCATAAGAAAATCATAAGAAAGTTAAGAAAGATTAATAAAACAAAGCAACCGTTTTAAAAAAACTTTTGTTTCATACGTTCTTAACACATAAGAAGCTCGAATCCTGAGACTCTTTATACTCCGCTACAAAACAACAACAAGATCAGCCTAAGGCTCCATGTGATACTCGACTAGTGGTGGCTGGTTGGTGGTGAACGGTGCGTCTCGTCTCCTCCAATGATAACATGAATACGAGTGGTGTGAATCAATCTCCAAACCACACAATATTGAGATGATATGGGGAAGAGAGATCAACAAGGAAGAACAAAACCATGGCTGAGATCTCTCTATCTTACTTAGGTAAATTGGATCGTGCAATTAAATAATTGAACCAACACCATCGGTTTAGATAAAGGTTTGGTTCAATAAACAATTAAATAAGACCAACCCTTGATTCATAGAATTGGATCATTACAAATTGTCCTTGGTCAACGTCATCTTCATACTTCAATAGGATCGTCAAATACCTCAACATAGGGATCCATATGCACACTTCCATCTGGTGGAATAGGAAATTCAAACTCAAAAAACAGCACTAGGAACCACAAACTTCACAGGGTCATGTACCGTCTTCGCTCTTTTGTGAAAACCAGCAGCTTCTTCTGTGCATATAGGTGGTCTCTGATGTTTAGGGACATCAAGATGTGAGCCCTTGAACTCGTGCATCATCTCCTCAATCGGCTCTTCAATCATGTAACATGTATGTTCGTCTAACAATGAGTGTCGATCGATGTCAACTAGGTTATATCGATCGATGTCATCTGGTGGGTATCGATCGATGTTAAGCTTTGGTGAAGTCTCCAGATCTTTTCCCAAAGTGTGCTGATCGTCATCAAGCTTCTGCTCCGAGTTATGATGCATATCTTCAGACCATTCTTCTAGCTCCATAGTGGCTTTCCTACACAAATCCAAATCTAGAAATTGTTCTTTATCCTTTGGCTCAAAGAGATCTCCGATGGTGATTTTTCTATCTATATCCGCAGAATGATAAAAAAAAATGATACATTGGTGTTCTCTAGTGTCGAGTTTTCAATGCCTTGAAAACAATGTCCCGGAAGAACAGTGTCGGGATGAATAGAGTCAAAATGAACAGTGTCACAATGAACAACGTTGGGATGAACAGTGCCATGATGAACAGTGTTGCAGAGAACAGTGCCGTGATGAACAGTGTCGATCGATGCCGTATGAACAGTGTCGATAGAGCTGGATGGACATTGTTGGGGTGAACAGTGTTGCAGTGAACAGTGTTGCGATGAGCAGTGTTGCAATGAACGGTGTTACAATGAATAGTGTCACGATGAAAAGTGTTGTGGTGAACAGTGTCGGGATGAACAATGTCATGGTGAACAGTGTCGGTCGATGGTGAGGTAGTAGCATCGATCGATGTTGTGGTAAGATCACTGATATAGGCTTCTTCTACTCTGCTCAGCTCTCCATATCCATCTTCTTCCTCTACCATCTATCTCAGTATAGCTTCCATCTCATTGGTGAGGAAGGCATTCGAGATGTCATTCAGGTAGTGAGTGATCCTGGTGGAAGCCTCTTGAACCAACATGCTGCTTCTCCAGCTAGAGAGTATGTGAATAGTTTGCAGAAATAGTAATCTTCAGAGACGCCATTGCACTTAATAGTCGACGCTAAATCATCGCATGATTCAAGGTGGTTACTGAGACATTCATGAGGAAGACCATG
Source organism: Moricandia moricandioides (assembly GCA_905132885.1). NCBI lineage: Eukaryota > Viridiplantae > Streptophyta > Magnoliopsida > Brassicales > Brassicaceae > Moricandia > Moricandia moricandioides. The sequence continues at coordinate 13,027 of CAJHQQ010001300.1, forward strand.
AAAAGGATGCTGACATTCCTTTGTGGTGCAGAACAACACATCGCAGACCTTTTGGCGTAGAAATACTCAGGTATGTTGTAGTCTCTAAGTGCCTTTTGTCGTTCCACCCCAGAATTCACAGTAACAGCAGTAGCATCAGGGATTGCAGTCTCATGTGCATGAATCAATTGCCATGTACTGTTGTGCGCACGACCTCTTTCGTCCTGTAAGATGCCATACTTGTCAACACTCAGTATGAGTACTTCGACCTTCTCTATCTTCTCGCAAGTAGTATAGATCGACGGTGAAGTGTGGGTGTCAATCGATGTCATGATGTTAGTATCGATCGACGGTGAAGTATTGGTGTCGATCGATGCCCACTTCTCTTTGCTAGCAATCACTGCTTGGAAGGTGTCGACTGCACTCGTAGACTTACAGATTGTGCGCAAATCAGAAGGTTCCTTTTTTTGAAGAACCCAAAAATCCTCTCCTCATTGCTTCCTGGTAGTAGTATGTATCTAAAACACAAGATTTTTTTTATGTAAGTAAACTAATATAGAAAAAAACCTAGACTAAATAAAACAAATTGAGTCTAATGGCGAATCCTTTCTCCACAGCAACGGCGCCAAATTTGACAGGAGTGTTTTTTATATATTTCAAAGCAAACTCTATCAAAGTAACCCTACAAACTACTCTTACCAAGAGAGGTCAAATTATAGTATTTAGGGATCAAATCCACAGGGAGCGTGGGCACACAATAAACTCAATACAGTCGCGATTAAGGTAGGAAAATAGATTAATAAGCAGTAAATAAACTATAGCAGATAATTGATTGATAGGTAAGTAAACAATAATAATAAATAGCTAGATCTAGGGTTTCAGGCAAGTAGATTATAGATGATAGAAGCCAAGGGTATTAATCATAGAACTCGGTATCTAATGTAAAAGACGACCAGTTCTTCATGCGAGTCTAATCTATTGACTAAGTCCAATGTCTCAACTCTCACTTGTTGACACAGAATGACTGTCGATCGATGGCAATGATCCTGCGTTGATCGATGGGTTCTTGAGTCAAGCTTTATGACCTAATTCGATAAGTTCACTAAATTAACTAAATCACCTCTCGTTTGTTTCTAGCAACTTAGCTCAATAGGATTAATTCTGGTAGTATACCATGCTCTCGCTTGTGCCTAACTATCTTATGATCAGGGTTCTAGTTAGCTACTCTATACCACAAGCAATAAATACAATTCTATTGATAGATCTAATTAATCACCCTAGCAGTTTTATTGTTTGACTAACCCATAAGCACCATTAATAAACCTTAATCCTAACCAGAGATCTACTCAGACGTGATCTTTGTCGCAGAAATCATAGATAAATAGAATAAATATAGAATAGAATAAAAATCAAATAAAGAATCAAAGAAGTTCCAGGAGGACTCTGAAGGAGTTCTTCCCTTCTCTCCTAACCCTAGAACAATGGATAAAAGCTTAGCCATCAACAATGGCTTAGAAAACTATATAAATTAGGTCTAAACTCGTGCAGGGGTATTCTGGTAACTTGCCATGACATTTGGGCTTAAGTCGGCCATAAAATAAGTTGGTTCTGTCTTCTGGTATCACCGTCGATCGATGGTAAGGCTGTGCCGTCGATCAACACTCATTCATCTTCTCGATATCTTCCTCTCGCGCGACAGACAGGCTACTCTCTAGTAAAACAGGAATAACTTTGTCTGTAGGATTCTGATTGACCTCAAACCGGTGGCATTGGAAAGCTAACTCAAAGATCTATCTTCTGTTAGAAGATAAGCTTAACGTGGGAAGATCTCCATCTATAGCTAAACATCTGACGCATCTGCGCAGTTTTGCATCTCTAAAAGTTCCAGAATCACCAAAGTTCTCCAGAACGTACCTGAACCTGAAAATACTCTAAAACATACTCCAAAAACATATAATAGACACTGTATAGGGCTGATATCATGGCACAATAGTGGTAATTATCAGGCCCTATCACTTGGGTGGGCACCATGGCTACGAAACTATATCCTCTATACCCTGACCTGGTGCGGCAGTGTATCTCCACAGCTCAGGTGCTCAACAAGAGCCCCAGGGCGAAGGTGGCGCATGAGACCACCCTGACCTTCTTCATCAGAGGCATCCAGTACATGATTCCCATCCCGCAGCTGTGCAAGATATATGGCTTCGACAATTGCGCCAACACCTGCTCAGTCGCTTCCTTCCCTGGCCTGCCTACTTTTTGGGGCCTCATTAGGACTGGCCATTTCGACTCAGGATCAGCCACCCAGACGGATGTTCGTCACCCGTCGGTGCGCTACTTCTTGAAGGTCTTTTCCAACACCCTGTTGTGCAATATGGAACCTAACAAGGTTTGGGTCCAAGAGCTGACACTGCTGTACTATTCCGTCAGGTAATTTGTTCAGCTTGACGATGATCTCTTTCCTCCACCAATGACCAAGCAGCAGGTGAACATGGGGGGCTATTTTTGCGGAGCGCCTGGCGACCCTGAAGGATAAACCCTTCAAGGGTTCTGGCGTGAAGAGGGAGATGATAGGGAGTCTCTTGACACCCATCTTCAGCTTTCTTGGCATTAGCCTAGAGGGAGCTTCGGTGGAGAGAGGATTGCGCTTCATGGATGAGGGTCACCTGACGAGGGGCCCAGCGGCTGAAGGAAGGATGCTTTTGGTCCTTTGTGGATGACGAGGGACCGCGACGGATAGCACTTCCACTGCGAGAGGTGACAGATTTCTCTTACGATCTACAGCGCCTCACCTTCCACCCAGCTGAGCGTCACATCCACGCTGCACCTCTTAGAGTACGACGGAGAGGAGGCCTCCGCCCAGCACACCCAGTCGCAGCGAACGAGCCAGGATAACCAGTACAGCAACTTCCGCCTCTCCCAGCCTTCCCTGAGATTCCAGCGATCCCCATACACGACCATGGTGCTTTCCAGCGGGTCGTAGTGGACGCGCTTCGAGCGATATGGGCCAGGGTAGAGACGATGTCCTGATGCCAGTGCTTCAGCCGTCCGAGGACACGCGCCAGATCACAACCACGGGCCAAGCAGCAGCAAGACCAGGATCCATCCGACGAGGAGTAGTCTTTTCGATACTAATTTCTCTTTTACTTTATTTCCCTTTCAGACTTATTCTTATGTTTATTTTCATTTCTATTTTGGACTAACTATTTATTTATTACTGTCTGGTTCTTATTTTGATCATGTGTTTGAGTGTATAACAGAGCTAACCTAAAAGAGATGATCAGAATGGAGAATAGACACACACATGATTCAGGCTGACAGCCTACCATCGATCGATGCCCCCTTGTTGGTATCGATCGATGCCCCCTTGTTGCTATCGGTCAATGGCACTCTAACATAGCGTAACGAGTTTCTAACTTTAAATATATTAGTACTTAATTCAATATCTATTCTATATATGAAGGTTCCTGATAGTTCGAATACACCATCGATCGACACCATACATTCACCATTGATCATCGATGATGGTTTACCATCGGTCAACGCTCAACTACTGCCGTCGATCGATACACCTAACAGTGTTGGTATATTCGTATATCCCTAACGCTATTTACTTATGATTTAATTTCTCCTTTTCAATCCAAGACGGATTACACTAGGGACAGTGTAATTTAAGTCGGGAGGAGGTTCGCTAACGCTATTTTATTGTTTTTGAGTTTTATTTACTATCTATATAAGTTTTTCAAAAAATTTTATCGAGATAAGAAGAGAACTATGATCAAAAAACTTTAGCACCATTCTTAGAAGGTTGTTTGCATAGATTACTAGAGATACCAAAGTGGATCATCCTGCCACTATATCACACTTGCTTAGAAAGTTTGAAGGAACCTAAGCTGATTTCCAACACTAATCCTGACATTATTTGCTTGCTTTGGGATTGCTATACACTGGATCGGATTTTTTCTGCAAGTCTGGAAGGTAAAAGTTTGTGTGCTTCTTATTCTCCTCTCTCTCCCCTTCAGATTAAAATAGGAATCGAACAGGAATTGGTGGCTACAACCATTAAAGCTTGATTCATATGATCCTAGAAAGAGATAAAAAGGTCAAAAAGAAGTGAACATGATCTGGTGGCAAAAACCATTAGGACTTGATTCATGGAAGCCTATCCAAATATATCAGTCAGTTGAAAAAATAAAATGATACCCTCAAAAGAAAGGAGACATTGACTAAGAAGAAGTGAGAAGAGAGAGAGGAAAGGAATCAGAGAAGACTACCTGTGTGTTTCGATACTTGCAGAGGTAAGAATCCATGTATCCTATGATTGATAATCCCAAGGTAAAGCCTGTACTTTTATTTTTATGCAAAGAAATGAAATCAATAGAGTGGCAAGTAAGACTAGTATTCACTAAGTGGTTGGTAGAATGGATTTGGTTGCTATACTAGGATATGTTATATAAAGTTATTTGTGATTAACTTGATAGGATGTGGCTGCAAGAAAATAAGGTGATAATTATACTTAGACAATATGTGAGTCTTCGTTTTTCAAAACTTCTCGCACATGCTTTGTTTGATTGAGGACAAACAAAAGGTTAAGTCTGGGAGAGTTGATATACTATGGATTTTACCTCTTTTACCTATGATATATATAGTATATTTAGAGTCTTTTATATGCATTTGATATTGTTTTGAGTATTTACAGGTCTATGTACTTATTGAAAGTAATTGAAGCTTTCGGACTATTTTGGAGCAATTAGCTTTGCCCAGCAAAAACACAGAGTCGGATCCAGCATGACTAGATGAGGCATCCATCTTACGTGACTGGCCTTGGAACTATATCCCAATCTATATGATCAGTCTTGTTCATTCCAACTTATGGATTTCTAATCAAGTTAGATTCATCCCTTTTGATCCACTAATTAGGTATCAGGTCGTCCACACCAAAAAAAAATTCAGATTGCACTCCGGCTTCCATGTGGAACACATTGACTCTACATCCATGGTCCATAACCAATAACGTTAGCTATCCTCCCATAGTGATTTCTAACGATCCTTGTACTAAGACCTACCGAGGTTTGATAGCCTTCTTCATGGTCACTCCATTGCAGCGACAAGTCCTTCGTACACACTGCGTACAAAGCCATCCATACATAGTTCTTTTTTTGATGGTCAGGCTGTGATCAACTAAACAAAGATCCCATGTCTCCCTCCTTGTGATCTGGAAGATGCATTTCATCCAATTATCGACTCACAAGGGTGATACATGTCCATCTATTCTTTGCTCCCAATTTCAAACGACTTGGTTCCTTGGTCACCATACGGTTCCTCATAAACTAGGACACCTATATGGACCTCCCATGGGTCATACTCATGATCCACATCATGATTGTTCCAGTGAACAACCAATGATAAACCTTGAATCTCTACTTATTCATAGTGACCGGCTATCATCCATTTTGGGTGAGTTAAGCCAACAATGATCCCATCCTTTCCTCAAGGCTTTGTATCCTTTGTCACTATCATGGTCTCTTGTCTACCAAGACGCCTCATGCTTGTTCATGATCGTTCCTACATGAGACCGATTTCTAAACCGAGAAGTAATCATAGATCGATTACCTTACATTGATGGTGCATGAGCTTGTGTTTCCTCTTTTCCTGGACGATAATGTTTCTCTCACATACGCCTTCCAGGGAACTGTTCATCCAGCAATGATAACACACATATATGAGTCATCCATCACTTGCCCTTGATCACCCATGAATCTGACTATCGGCGAACATCTACCTTTGAAGCAGTTCGGCCATAGATAAGCAATCCACCCATCTCTCTTCCCTCTGGATAATTTTCGTGTGTTCTCAAGAAACAAGAAACAAGATATCGGAGGCTAGTTTTTAAGAAGAGGATCGAGTTTATGTGTTACACAAGGCGTTGTATGGGTTACGCCAAGTACCAAGAGCTTGGAATGTGAAACTCGGTCACGTTCTGAAGGGGATGAGATTTAAGAAGTGCATGAAGGAGCCATCAGCAATTTATCTAACGCAGAATCCGGTTTTCCATGGAAGAAGTAAGCACACACTTTCAAGATATCATTTCATTTGTTAATGTGTGGAGAATAGGCAAATCGAAGTGGAGCATGTACTGGATGTTGAGCAAAAGGCGGACATCCTTACCAAGTCATTAGCAAGGATTAAGTTCAAGAAAATGAGGAGCTTAATTGGAGTTAAAGAAATTGATCCCTAATTCAAGTTGGAATTAAGAGGGTGATTATTGGATAATTCTAACCTTGTGGAAACATAACATATTAATAAGTGTTTAATATGTTAAGATAAACACAAAACGAAAATCTAGAATACGAAAATGAAGTTTTCTATTTAGGTTAGGTTTGTGTTTCCATATCTCACATGTTAAAGGGGATTGTCTTTCACTATAAATATATATCTAATGGAGAAGTGTTCCATAAGATCTAAGAAAGTAGCTAAACAAATATAAGAGAGAAAATCAAAAGATCTAACAGAGTAGATCATAAGAAATCGAAGAGAAACATTGAGAGCTACTAGCACTCTTTGTGGGGCGTAGAAATTCCGCTACTTTGACCAGTTCATCGTCCACTGACTCATGCCTCTAAATCAAGGCCTAAGGCTTTGCAAACCCGTGACAAGAGTTAACGGTTCCGTGAGATCGAGGCCTAAGTCTTTTTAACCCGTACCAAGACCTAACATTGTGCTAGACCGGATTAATTAATTATCAGAGTACTCATGATGTGCATATAAAAAAATACTTTATGGATTCAATAACTATCCATAAAATGAAATAATTCAAGACTAGGCCCGGCCTAATGCCAGATCAAGTCGACTCAACACAAATCAAAGTACCGTATAAAAATTTCATGAAAATCTACTCCAACGGTCCTAATGTCCAGCTCCAAGATACCCGGTCATCAATAACTAAATATACCTACAAAAAGTAAAATAGAGTTGGATGAGTAACCTAATGTCACTCAGTGAGTTGGCGACCTCTTCCCACAACCTAGTGACTAACCGAGACAACACAAAAGAACACTCAATCTTGCTCACCTATTGACTAACTGAGATACCCCAATAGAACACTCAATCTATCCCTAGCATGCAACCAAAGCTAAGGTTACACAAATCAATCCCTAGTTAGCCATTTATAAGCCAGAGTTTAGTACACATGTAGTGTTAGACACTTAGACTATACAAGTATCGTTAACTTGTCGACCAACAATCAGAAAAGAACATGATCAACCAACCAATGATACCGCATAGATTTTAATATCCAACATCATTCATAAGCAATTGCTCAAAAAATATAATAGCCAACTTCGGGTCTATTCTAACCAAACAGACACCAAGCCTAATCAGGTAACTGAGCCGGAATTAGTTTTTAATGTTAGAAACCTGCAAGAGCCTAATCAGGTACCTGAGCTGGAATTAGTTCTTAATGTTAGAAACCTTCACAAAAATCAATCACAAATATTCAATAATAATAAGATCCGAACAAACCACAACTCTAGTATAACTCGTAACACCGTATATTGGTTTTAACACTTAGTCTAGGGTTCAATATCCATTTACTCAACATGACACTCTAACCTGGGCCGTGGTGACTCTGTGTCCCTCCCAATAATCCTCGGCAATAACCAATATCCTTAACAGAGAGACTAGGTGAAAGAACTTTCAACCGATCGTGGCCCACAGTACAGTCGGATCACCGTGCGACAGCCCCAGTACAGTCGGGACACTGCCAGCTGTTACACGATGATCTCCGTCAACAGTACAGCCGGGTCACCGCGTGACAGCTCCAGTATAGTCAGGCCACTTCCGGTCACTACATCATTGTGTAACCACACAGTCATAGGCCATGAATTCGTCTCTCTGAGTGTTCTTCATCCAATGGATAAGGGGTTTCCTTGAACCCACTAGGTACGAGGTCGAGGAAACCCTAATAACTCCTAACCATTCCTAGCATGGGTTGGGTTCGCACATGCTATATGGCATCACTCTGTAAACACACTATCTCATTCCAGAACCTAGCCTATAGCAAAAGTTCCAGATCCTAACTAGACTCTCGACTCTACAACACTAACTACTAGTACTAGTAATCCGACCTATGTGGTCAATGATCCTTAGTACTAACATTTAATCAACTAAACAAAAAACAATAACTAAGCAACTCAACCAGTTATTCACTCACTTACCACGAGGTAACTAACCCCAATCAACAAGATTAATTAAACAATCATGAATTTAACTAATCTAAGAAGCAATCTACTCAATTCAAGCGTTACAAAAGGCCAAGCAATCTACTCTATCATGCAAAAGGCCAAGTATTCTATTATATATGAATACTCGATCTATCCAAAGTTCCAAGTGGAACTCACACATAACTCTATCCTAAATTCCAAACGGAATTCAAACATAACCAACTCACAGTGTTCTGTGCTGATAAGCAGCTGGTTGATTAGAGAGGACTTAGCCAAAACCCAACTGTAACTTCGACTGATCTTAAAAGCACCCCTACTTGACCATACAAGAAACTGAGTGCCTTAGACAGTCTGATTTGGACATAGCTTCCGTGTCACAATGGTAGAGAATCATCGTTTTGACAAAACTTGGGTTCTCGGTGAAGTATTCATAATCAACCACACTCTTAAATGTACCTCTCTCTCTCTCTCTAGGCACGTTTTGACATACTTTGGAGTATAATGGGATGTCTGAAACTGAAGGGAGGCATTGGGTATTTATAGATATCGTTGGCCAGTGGGGAGACACCACACGATTGACTGTGTGTCAGCCCGCATGCTTCCGGTCGCATGCGCGGAGACACACAGGGCACACATGTCTTGCTGCATGACTCAGTTTCATGCACAGTGACACACACCATCTCCACATGACTCAGTGTCATGGACAAGGTAGCGATATGTTCAGTTGTGTTGGAGATGGATATATGAATCCTCAAGGATACCCATATGATACTACGAGTTATCTTGGTGGACCCGTGACAGCGTGCGGGTTAAGGTTTGTGTTCTTAATAATTAATCTATCAAATTAACCCTACGAACTACTCTTGCCAAGAGAGGTCAAATTGCAGTACTTAAAGATCGAATCCACTGAGATCGAGGGCACGCAATAGATTAATTGTAACTCTAATGGTTAAGCTAGGCAAACTATAAATAGTGGTTTTGTTTGTAATTCTATCAGGAATAGGAAATTATCTAAAATACTAAAGTGAATGCAAATATAGAAAAGCGGTAAATCTAGGGTTTTTGGTAAGTGAATTATAATGGATAGGATGTAGGAAATTATTAATATGCAAGAACAATAATATTAACTAGCCCGACCCCATTTTTTCCCAACTCTCGTATGTGGACAGCGAAGTGTACCGTCGATCGATGGCCAAGGCCTGGTGCCGATCGACGCTAATCAGACATCAAGTTCGTCCACTATGTTAATTAGAACAGATCTCACATGCATCTAACAACCTAGCTCAATGGAATCAATTATGGCACATAACCTACTCTCATAGTTTTCCATGTCCTAAATTCAGGTTTCTAGTTAGCTACTCTAAAACACAAGAATTAAACACAATTCCAAAGATTGATATTATTTCATACTAGCAATCCTACTTTGGGACTAATTCATCAGTACCATTATGAACCCTAAATCTAACATGTGAATTACTCATACATGATCAAAGAAAAAGAAATCATAGATGTATAGATATAATATATAAATCAATTATAAAACCCAAAGGAGTTGCATGAGGACTCTAAAGTAGTTCTTCCCTTCTCTCCTAACCCAAGAATAATGAATCAAAGAAAGTTAGTTTCCTAAACAATGGCTCAAAAACCCAATAATAGGGTTTAAAGTTGTCGAAGGGTAATCTGGTTATATGTGGTGGATTCTGGACTTAAGTTAGTCTTGAAATAAGTGGGGACTGTCGTCTGGCATCTGTGTTGATCGACACTAAGGCTTTGCTGATCGACACTCTATTATCTCCTCGATTGCTTCCTCTCACAAAGCAGGCGGACCACTCTCCAGTAAAACAGGATTAACTTTAAATCTAACCGTCAGATGGATCTCCAAACGTTGGCATTGGAAAGATAACTTAATGCTATATCGTCTTCCCAAATATCAGGTCAAACGCACCGCAGGAAGGTATCCATCAATAGCTAAACATCTGACAAATCTGTGCAGTTCTGCATCTCAAGAGGCTCCATAATCGCCAAAGTTCTCCAAAACGTACCTGAACTTTAAAAAGTCCAAACAAATATAATAGACTCTAAATAGGGCTGATATCATAGCTTAAAAGTGGTAAATATCAGGCCCTTATCAACCCGATCTGTATTCGTTGTCTCTTATTTGTGGAGAAGTGGGGCACATTACTGCCATCTTCCTGATATACGAGGAGATGTAGGAGATACCCAACCTACCAAGTGCGCAACCGGCAGAGGGATCGACGGAGTGGGGCTACTGCCCCAACTGCACCATGTTACTTTATATATGCCGTCTTTAGACGCTTAGGACCGGTTAAGTAGGGTGCTATTTTTTTTGTTGTGATATCGGTGTACAGACTTTTGTGATGTTTTGTGACAGCTTATGTCCATGTTATGTATGATATACAATTGGTAACGATAAAAGATATTTTTCTATCAAGTATATGTATATTTGATAAAAGGATATGTTTTGTAGTGAAATGGTTGTCATTTTGCATTATCTATTAAGTAATTATGTGGCCAAGTTATTCAAGTATGGATGTTCTTGTTTGATTTTTTCATATTTGAATTATGTGGTTCGAAAGATTAAAATAGTGCTCGCTTGGACATATGGCTTAAAAACACTTACAATGGTTGAAATATCACACAAATCGTTAGTATAATTAAAACCTTAGAATGTAGACCGTCTTTTTAGGACTAGATAGTTGAACCTAGAATGCTTGGATAAAATAGCTAGGTTGCTTTGATAGAATGTTTAGGTTGCCTAACTAAAATCGCTAAGTTGCCTAGATACAATTGCTAGGCCGCGTGGATAGAATTGTTAGGTTGCTGGTTGGCTTTGTGATTTTAGTTAGCATTTCTAGGTTGTTAGCATTTGCAATTAAGTTGATTGGTTAGCATTGCGGTTTGGTTACATTGTTACTATTTTTTGGGTTAGTTGTTGCCAAACTACATGTGAAGTGTTCTTTTGAGTTGCAGCTTGTAAGTATGTTCGTTGATCGGAACTTTATGGATGTGGAATGATCTTGGTTAGTCTCAACCCAGTTTCACTTGAAGGTGGATGAAGGGTGAATATACCGAAGGCATGATAGCTCTCCTTTTAGTTTGCATGAACTTCACGCATAGGTATGGATGATCCTCCAGCTGCGTAGATGATTCAAAACCACAACTGTTACCATTTTTATTGGTTTCTAACAGAACTCATCCGGGAGATTCCTCTTCCTTGTGAACGAGCTTGCTCAATATATGAACAAGAAGAGAACTCAAGAACTCGAGAGAGAGATTTCTGAAATAAATACTTAGTTTATTGCTTACTTAAAAATAATCAGCATACATAGGTTTATATAAAACACTCTAGCATAAGTAAAATAGAAAACCTAGTCGGTCCCTTTGAGAAAAGGTAAAAACACAACCGACTTTTGCATAATTAGAAAATTTGCAAACACATAAAAATGGGAAATTACTCCTTCTCGACCGAAATGAAAATGTTGAACCAACTGGTCGAGTTTTCTTGATTCCCTTCTTCTTCTTTTGCCCTTTGGTGAATTAGAAACCCAACGGATTGATTTAGGGCCTTGAACTTCGATCTTGTGGTCAGACCAAAAGAAAAGAAAATCAGGTGGTCCTTTCCTTTTTCCTCTCGTCTATCTTTTTCTTTTTTGTTCGCGATAGAGACTTCGCTACCATCTGTTGGGGTCAAAAATGGTTATCTCGAAATCGTCAACTAAGGGTACCAGTTCTAGAAATAACTTATCAAAAGAATATTCCGATAAGGAACAAAAGCACCTCAAACCTAGGTCGTCATATGGCAACCAAGAGTACAAAAACCCGGGTTGCCATATGGTGACCTCGCCTTTAACAAACCAGGCACCATATTGCGACCTACACTCGCAAAGAACGGGTAACCATACGGCGACCCTCACATGTATGGTACGGGTTGCCATATGGCGACCTACACAAAAAGGTTGTGGATAGCCATATGTCGTCCTGAAACTATAATATCCGGGTCGCCATATGGGGGCCTGAACCCTTACAATCCGGGTTGTCATATGGCAACCTGAACTCGTTCAATCCGGCTCGCCATATGGCGACCTGAACCGTACAATCTGGGTCGCCATATGGCAACCTAAACCATACAATCCGGGTCGCCATATGACGACATGAACCCGTACAATCCAGGTCGCCATATGGCTACCAAAACCCGTACAATCCGGGTCGCCATATGGCGACCTGAACCCATACAATATGGGTCGCCATATGGGCTCCTAGACCCACACAGTCTAGGTCACCGTATGGCAACCTAGGCCCTCCGAGTCTGGTTCGCCAGATGGCGACCAAGGCTCTTCGATTCCGGGTCGCCATATGGGGACCTAGGCTCTCCGAGTCCGGGGTGCCATATGGCGACCTAAGCTTTTCGAGTACGGGTCGCCATATTGCGACCTATGCTCTCCAAGTCCAGGTCGACATATGGCGGCATAGGCCCTCCTAGACCGGGTTGCCATATGGCAACCTAGGCTCTACGAGTCCAGGTCGCCATATGGTAACCTAGGCTCTCCGAGCCCGGGTCACCATATGGCGACCTGACCTTTCAAAAGCCGGTTCGCCATATGGCGATCTTGGCTCTCCAAGTCTGGATCGCCATATGGAAAACTGTGTCTCTCCTTTGTGTTCCTCTTCGTATCGCGATCGAAATGCTTTTCGTTTTGTCTCACTCGGAGTTATCGTTGGAACTTTACGATAAAAACCGTAAAAACTCATTTTCTAGAATGAAGTTAATGGTTATCGTATAAACGACAACGGTTAAATCAACACCACAATTGTCTAGACTATAAGAGAAGTTTTGAACTTCTTAGTTAAAGCGACTTTGTATCATTAAATGTTCTTTCGGAGAAATTGTAAAAATGTTTAAATCAAAACACGGCCCAAAGAGGCCTAGAACGCGGCTAAAAACCAACTTGTAATTTCATACAAAATTGAGCACATAAATGTTATGACGGTGTATCTCTACAATGTCAAGTTTCCAAGATAATGATGAAGATCAAGATAAAAAGGAATGTTTCCGCAAAGAGATAAACTCGACCTAGGGGCAAAAAACGAAAGAGAAACTGACTCAAAAGGCATCTATAAGTGGAGCTAAAGCTAATGGTGCAGGGATGCAAAGATTTAGATCTAGAATAACTTTGTTAGCTTATAAGAACTTAGAATATAGGTGGCTGCGTACTCGAAACTTGACTGAGATTCTTCTCCGTCTCTGTTCAGAGATTCTCTTTGTTAGCTAGGCTCTACTAGTTTTGTTCTTCAGAAAATCTTGTAGCTTTTTTTTCTCAATCGATAAAACGCCTTTGTGAAACTTACTGTTGATACTCTGTTATCCTTTCTTCTTTGTTTTTCGTGTGTTTACGCAGATAATCTGGGACCTCTGGGAAAGTCGGGTTCTCTTGGCTTTCCTTAATTTATGAAAATTGAGATTGCGGATTTCGGATCCCACATTCTGGCGCTAGAAGGAGGGGGAGGTGGAGGGGTCGAATTCTCTAACTCAAAAATCACCAAATGACTTAGAAATGATATGCCTAACCAAATAGGCGGAGACGTCATCTCCTTTAAGGAGAGAGCAACGACCGAATCGGTCAAACCACTCAACGATCTCCTTTTTATCGAGCTGACAGTCCAGAATATCAATCTCGTAAGGATATTGGTCGACACCGGAAGCTCGGCCGATATCATCTTCTAAAGCACCCTTGAGAGAATGGAAATCAATCCATCTGAAATCACAAAAGACCCAAACCCGGTAGTAGGACTCTCGGGGGAGGTTACCATGACTCTTTGCGCAATTAACCTCTCGGTTAGAGCCGACAGCATAACAAAAGCCATGGAGTTCCTGGTCGTCGATCGACCCACATCATATAACGCGATAGTAGGAACTCTATGTCTGAATTCAATGCAGTATGTCCCATCAACATACCACATGTGCCTCAAATTTCCAACGATTTGCGGAATCAAGACAATTTAGGGGAACTGAAAAATCTCGCAAATCTTTTTCGCCGCGGAACTAAAACGAAGGGGCTTGTCATCAGAGACTCCCTCCAACAAGAAAATGAAGTCGTCCTTTGAAGAAAATGCCTTAGAACCAACCGAAACAGAAATAATTTGTCAGTCGCGAGTAGCCGAAGCACTCGAGGAAAAACACTAACCGACCTGCGAACCCGTGGTCTCAGTATAGCTCGACGAAGCATTCCCAGACCACTGCATTGAAATCGGCTCTAATATTCGTGAGTCCTTAATAATGGAGCTTGTCACCTATTTAATAAAAGAACTTACATGAGTTTGTGTGGGCTGCAGATGACATTCCAAGGAATTGACATCAACATTACATGTCATGAACTTAACGTCGATCCAACTTTCAATCCGATTAAACAGAATAGATGAAAGTTAGGTCCTGAATGGGCCTCCGCAGTTAACGACGAGGTCGATAAACTCCTCAAAGTCAGATCCATAACAGAGGTAAGGTATCCTGACTGGCTCGCAAGTCTGCGTCGATTTTACCGATCTCAACAAAGCGTGTCCGAAGGATAGTTTCCCACTGCCTCATATTGATCGACTGGTCAAAGCAAAGGCAGGAAAAAAATATTGTCATTCATGGATGTTTTCTCCCGGTACAATCAGATCATGATGAACCCCGATGATCAGGATAAAACTGCGTTCATCACCGACCGCGGTACTTACTGTCACAGAGTAATGCCATTCAGCCTTGGAAACGCTGGTGCAACTTATCAGCGACAAATTAACCGAATGTTCTCCGAACAGCTCGTAAAAATTATGGAAGTATACATTGATGACGTGCTCGTAAAATCTCTTGAGGATCAAGACCATTTCAACCACCTCCAAGAATGATTCAAGAGACTAAACCAACATAACATGAAACTGAACCCCGCAAAACGCAGGTTCGCGGTAGCATCGGGAGAATTTCTGGGATACCTCGTGACCTTTCGGGGAATCGAGGCTAATCCAAAACAGATCACCGCGCTGATTGAGATGGCATCTCTAAGAACCAAGCGAGAGGTGCAGAGGTTAATGGGTAGAGTCGCGGTACTCAGTCGTTTTATCTCGCGATCTAAGGATAAATGTTTACCTTTTTACGACACCTTGAAAGGGAATAAAAATTTTGAATGGACCGAGGAGTGTGAGAAATCTTTCCAACAGCTCGGAATACCCGTAGAAGGGGAACCTTTGTTCATGTATATTGCAGTATCCATAGCAGCCGTAAGCGGAGTCCTCATCCGAGAAGAGCGAGGCGAAAAAAACCCATCTTCTACGTATGTAAAACCCTGCTAGATATAGAGACGCGTTACCCGCTAATGGAAAAACTAGCTCTCGCGGTCATGATGTCACCCCGAAAACTGAGGCCTTATTTCCAATCTCATACGATCGTGGTACTCACATTATTTCCGCTGCGGACGATCTTGCATAGCCCCAGTCAATCTGGAAAGTTAGCAAAATGGGCAGTCGAGCTAAGCGAATATGATATCGAGTATCAGGCGAAAGCTTGCGCAAATCGCAAGTGCTCCCTGAATTCTTGGTTGAGCTTCCAACAGGGTACACGACAAACCAAGAGCCGGACTCAACCTGGACACTCCATGTCGATGGATCTTCATCAAAACAGGGCTCCGGGGTTGGTATCTGATTGATTTCACTGATAGGGGATGTACTAGAACAATCATTTCGATTAATTTTCCAGGAAACCAACAACGGAGCCGAGTACGAAGCCCTCATCGCTGGCTTACGACTGGCTTGCGGCATGAAAATACGCAACATCTATGCATACTGCAACTCGAAGCTGGTAGCGAATAAGTACAACGGAGAATACGAGGCAAGAGATGAAAGAATGGACGCCAACTTGAAGGTTGTCAAGGACTTAACAAAAGTCTTTGATTAATTCGCTCTGACACGAATCCCTCACGCGGAAGACGCCCAGGTAGATGCTTTGGCCGCACTAGCATCCAGCTCGGATCCAGGTCTGAGCAGTGTAATTCCCATTGAATTCATAGAGCATCCTAGCATCGGGTCGCCTATCGTCATAAACCTGATCGATTCACCCGACAGTGACACC
Organism: Moricandia moricandioides; assembly: GCA_905132885.1. Classification (NCBI taxonomy): domain Eukaryota; kingdom Viridiplantae; phylum Streptophyta; class Magnoliopsida; order Brassicales; family Brassicaceae; genus Moricandia; species Moricandia moricandioides. The sequence continues at coordinate 29,347 of CAJHQQ010001300.1, forward strand.
GACGAAGTCGATATCCAGGCAACACAAGACGCCGAGCAATCCGAGTACAAATTCGACAATTCTTGGACAGAGACAATCCTTGTGTATATCGCCGACAGGAAACTCCAACAGATAAATGGGCAGCTCGAAAGGTTAAAACCCAATCCGCACGATACGTCTTGTCTGACGGGGAACTATACAAGTGGAGATTTTTCTGAAAGAGTAGAATCGCTCGTCTTGACTTCGGGATTTTTCTTGTCACCTTGGGAAGAAGACATCTTTCTTACAAATTATTAGAGAGAAGGCAGAAGTAGCTTAAAGAAATGAGATGGTGTGACGAAAATGAGGAACGAGAGTTCACTACGTATAAAAAGTAAGGAGGGAAAATCTTTGCGGTAAACCAACCTCGAAATAAAATACCACTAATCACCCGCAAAAATCATCTCAAGCCTTTGCTGGATGGGGAGCTAACTATTGGGGTCAAAAACGGTTATCTCAAAAATAATCGACTAAGGTTACCACTTCTAGAAATAACTTATCGAAATAATATTCCGACAAGGAACAAAAGCACCTCAAACCTAGGTTGTCATATCGCAAGCGCGAGTATACAAACCCAGGTCGCCATACGCACCAAGGTTACGTGTTGCCATGTGGCGACCTGAACCCGTAAAATCTGGGTTGCCATGTGGCGGCCTAAACCATTAAAATCTGGTTCGCCATATGGCAGCCTGAACCCGTACTATTCGGGTTGCCATATGGTAACCTGAACTCATATATGGCGACCCGAATCCATACAATCCAGGTCACCATATGCGACCTGAACCCATACAATCCGGTTCGCCATATGGTGACCTGAACCCGTATAATGTGGGTCGCCATATGGCGACCTGAACCCGTATAATCCGGGTCGCCATATGGTGACCTGAACCCATATCCAGGTTGCCATATGGCGACCTGAACCAGCACAATCTGGGTTGGCATATGGCGACCTGAACCAGCACAATCTGGGTTGGCATATGGCGACCTGAACCCACACAATCCGGGTCGCCATACGGTGACCTAGAACCACATAGTCTAGGTTACCATATGGTGACCTAGGCCCTCTGAGTCCGGGTTGCCATATGACGACCAAGGCTCTTCGAGTCCGGGTCGCCATATGGTGACCTAGGCTCTCCGAGTCCAGGTCGCCATATGATGACCTCGGCTCTCCAAGTATTGATCGCCATATGGTGAGTTGTGTCTCTCCTTTTTTATTCTCTTCAAATCGCGATCAAAATGCTTTTAGTTTTGTTTCAATCGGAGTTACCGTTGAACTTTACGATAAAAAACATAAAAACTCATTTTCCCGAATGAATTTCATTGTTATTATATAAACGGAAATGGTGAACTCAACACCTCAGTTTTCTAAACTATACGAGAAGTGTGAACTTCCTAACTAATGCGATACCGTATCATTAAATTTCTTTCGGAGAAATCATAAAAATGTTTAAGTTGAAACACGGCCCAAACAGGCCTACGACGCTGCTAAAAAATCCACTTGTGATTTCATAAAAAAATTGAGACCAACAATGTTATGAGGGTGTATCTTTACTCGCAGAAGAAGATAAGTCTCACAAAATCAAAAGGTAAATGTCAAGTTTCCAATATAATGATGAAGATCAAGATAAAAAAGAATGTTTCCGCAAAGTGATAAACTTGACCTAGGGGCAAAAAAGGAAAGAGGAAATGACCCAAAAGGCATATATAAGGGGAACTAAACCTAAAGGCGCAGGGATCCGAAGATTTAGACCTAGAATAACGCTATTAGCTTAGAAGAACTTAGAATTTAGGCGGCTGTGTACTCGAAACTTGACCGAAAATCTTCTCCATCTTTGTTCTGAGATTCTCTTTGTTAGCTAGGTTCTACTCGTTTTGTTCTTCGGAAAATCTTATAGCTTTGTTTTATCAATCAATAAAACACCTCTATGCAACTTACTATCGATATTCTGTTATTTTTTCTTCTTCTTTTTTCGTGTGTTTACGCATATAATCTGGGACCTCTGGGAAAGTCGGGTTCTCTTGGCTTTCCTTAATTTACGCAAATTGACAGTGCAGATTTTGGTTCCCAAACCATCACCATTTTCTTCTTGTTTCAAACTCTTAAGATCTTTTCCATTTTGCTCCTAGGACCTTATTGGACGACTAAAGTTTCCTTTATTCTCCAAATGAACATCGAGATATTCTTACCCCATTTAAAGTTCCATTTCGTGATCATCCGGACCACTACAAGTGTCCGACCCATCCATATCAGTCCCAATCGATCCATCTGACTTTTCTTGCTCGTCCAAATCTTGAACGAGCTCTAGTTCAGGTGCGAGCCTTTCCATGATCACTCCATCCCCTCCTCCTTTTAAAGGATTTGAACTCATATCCAAATAATATGAAACAAAAGGGATCAAGTCAGAAATTTTGAAAGTTGGACTTATATTCCACATACTTCGAAGATTGATCTTGTACGCATTGTTGCCAAGGCGTTTCAAGATTTTGAATGGACCCTCAGCTCTGGACGTCGGTTTGGACTTCCTCTGATTAGGGAAACGATCCTTTGTTAGGTGAATCCACTTTAAGTCCCTTGGCTTAAGCCCCTTTTCTCTTCGTTCCTTGTTCTTGTACATCTCCCAATGTTTCTCCGAACCTGCTCATGCAAAGATTTAACTTATTTGGCCTTCGTCTTGCCGTCAAGGTGTGTTTGTTCCTTTATAAGTAAATCAAGCATACCCAGAGGTGAAAATTTTTTAAACCCATAAACAACTTGAAACGAAGAGAAACTAGTAGTTGAATGCAGTGCACGGTTGTAAGCAAACTTAACATGAGGAAAATAATATTCCCAACTCTTATATTTCTCTTAATAACAGCTTGCAATAGAGTTGATAAGGTCTTGTTGGCGGTCTCAGTTTGCCCATCAGTTTGAGGATGACAAGTCATAGAGAATAACAACTTAGTTCCTAGTTTACCCCATAGAGTCTTCCAAACATGACTAATAAACTTAGTATCTCTATCTGACACAATAGTCCTAGTCATTCAATGCAACCTAACAACTTCCCTATAGAAAAAGTCAGCTATCATGGATGCATCATCAGATTTATGACAAGGTATGAAGTTTGCCATTTTATAAAACCTATCAACAAATACAAAGATGCACTGTCAACCTCTTCTAATCCCAGGCAAACCTAACACAAAATCAATCGAGACACATATCCATGGTTCAGTGGAAATAGATAGAGGAGTATACAAACCTGTGGGTTTCACCCGACACTTGGCTTGTTTCCATGAGACACACCTACCACAAACTCGCTCCACATCTTGCTTCATATTAGGCCAGAATAAATGTTCATGTATGGCTCCTAAGGTCTTGGCTATATCGAAGTGCCCCATTAGCCCACCACCATGTGCTTCTCGAACAAAAAAAGTCCCTTAGGGAACAAGCAGGCACACACAACGTATTCTCATAGAAAAGAAACACATCCATCTGATAAAACTTCCCTTGTGCCTTCTTGTTGGTCTCTCTCTAGACTTCTTGAAAGTTTGGGTCCTCTTGATAGTACATATTGACCTGATCAAATCCGAGCAATCTTGTTTCCATAAAGGAAAGCAAAGCATGTCTTCTAGAAAGAGCATCAGCCACAACATTATCTTTGCCTTGCTTGTACCGGATCACATAAGGAAAGGTTTCAATAAATTCAACCCACCTTGCATGTCTCTTTATAAGATTTTCTTGGCCCTTCAAGTGCTTGAAAGATTCATGATCAATATGAATGACAAATTCTTTCGGCCACATATAGTGTTGCCAAGTCTTACAAGCACTCACTAACACATAAAGCTCCTTATCATATGTTTGATAATTCAAGGTGGATCCTCAAAGCTTTTCACTGAAATAGGCTATAGGCCTTTTGTCTTGCATAAGAGGTAGCGCGTTTGTTTTGGGTACAAAATGTCACGGGTTCAAATCCTGTCATCCCTACCTATTACTGCTCTTCTGAGCAGTATGAAAGATACGATCAACCAACATTTATCGAATTTGAAAAAGAGTCAGAAGAAATGGTTCGATCCTCTTATTTTTATTTCTCGAACCAAGAGATCAGCCCAATTCCCACCTCGGAAGCGTCACAGTCGATCTCAATGGTCTTGGAGAAGTTTTGTAACACAAGTAATGGCGCATTAGTCATCCTGTCCTCTAGCAACTGAAAAGCCTCTTCTTGAGCTTCACCCCATGTTAACCATACGCTCTTCTTGATCACCTCAGTCAGTGGTGTAGCAATCGAACAAAAGTCCTTGAAAAACCTCCGATAGAGCTCGACAAGACCATGTAAGCTACAAACCTCTTAAATTGTCTTAGGTACCGGCCAGTCCTTGATGGATTTCACCTTCTCACCATCAACTTGTACGCCTTAAGAGGTAACCACAAAGCCTAAGAAGACTAGACTTTCAGTTCCAAACGAGCACTTCTTGCGGTTTGCATAGAGAGTCTCCTTTCTAAGCACATCCAACACCTTCCTCAAATACTACTAGTGTTCCTCCATGCTCCAGCTATAACTGAGAATGTCATCAAAGTAGACGACTACAAACTCTCCATTGTAGCTTCTTAGCACGTGATTCATCAACCTCTTGAACGTGCTTGGTGCATTGGTTAAACCAAACCGCATCACCAGACACTCATACAACCTATGCTTGGTCTTGAAAGCAGTTTTCCATTCATCTCGTTCTTTCATTATGATCTGATTGTAACCACTCCTGAGATCTATCTTGGAGAATAAACAAGACCCATGAAGCTCAACTAGCATGTCATGTAAATGGGGTATTGGGTGCCTATACTTCAAGGTGATACTGTTGATAGCTCGGAAATCCACACACATCCTCTAGCTTCCATCTTTTTGGGACCAACAAAACTGGAATAGCACAAGGAACCATGCTCTCTCGGATGTGCTCTTTTCTCGACAGATCGTTAACTTTTCTTTGGAGCTCCTTAATCTCATCCAGATTGGTCCTGTAAGAAGGTTGGTTGGGTAAGGATGACCCTAGTACAAAGTCAACATGATGTTCAATGCCCCTCACCGGTGGCAACCCCATTGGATTATCCTTGGGAAACACTTCCCAATAATCCTGCAAAAGAAGCTCAATCTCTCTCATAAGTTTCGGAATAGGGTTAGAAGAAATTACTAATCCCCTATACATAAATATAACCAGGAATTGCTGACTAAACAGGATGTGGTTTATGTCACTAGAAGTAGCAAGGGAACTAGATCCTTTAAACTTGTTTCGTTTACTCTTTTTTTAGCAGAAGCTTCCTTATGCCTTTGTCCGAGCTGCATTTGATCCTGGTAGACTTCATGAGAGTGATCTTCTTGCCTTGGTGAACAAACATGTGTTGATTAATGAAGCCATTATGAATGGCCTTCGTATCAAACTAGCAAGACCGTCCAATCAAGAATTGACTAGACTCCATTGGAAGTACATCAAACATGATCTCATCCGTGTACTGTCCAATAGCCAATGGAACCTGGACTTTTGACGAACTCGCATCTCCCAAACTTCATTATAAAACTGCAGCATGTAGGTTTTTGGATGTTCTTGAATTTTCAGCCCAATCTTGTCAACAAGTGTTTCACTTGCTGAATTGGTGCAATTCCCTCCATCTATGACGAGGTTACACACCTTGTATTGGATAAGACACCGAGTGTGGAACCGATTCTCTTGTTGCTCCTGGTCTTCCATCTTATGTGAGGTATTCAAGGCTCTTCTAGTAACCAACAGCTTGCCTTTAGCTGGATACACCATAATTTCTTCATAAGATGGTATGTCCTCTCCCTCGGCTTCAGATACAACCTCGCCAGTGTCCAACATGATCATAATTTTCTTGTTGGTACACTTGTTGGCGTAGTGAGAAATTCTTGACATTTGAAGCACTTGACGTTCTGGGACTTAAGAGTACTAGCCACTCCTTTACCCTTCTCATCATGAGTCGTGGAGACATTCTCTTTGGGGTTGTGGTAATATTTTTCATCCTTGTAGAAGGATGACTTAGATTATGATCCATACTGGTTCTTGGTAAAGCCTCGCCTCTTGTTTTGTTGCTCAATGAGACATGTTTTGTGCAAAAATTCTTCAAGGACCTCATACTCTTGCATCTCTAGGCTATCCTGGATATCTCGGTTAAAACATCCTTGGAAACGAGCCACTGTAGTCTCAGCGTCCTCTTGAATACTAGCCTTCATTCATTAGTGTTTCTAGTTCTTGATAGTAATCCTCAACATTGCGAGTCTCCTGAGTAAACCTACTTAGCATCTGGTGGAGTTCTCTATGGTAATGGTTTGGTACAAAACGCTTCTTCACGATGGTTTTCATCTTGAACCACGAGGTGACTTGTGACTCACCATTGCGTCTCCCAGTCTATCAAAGCTGATTCCACCAGTTGATTGCATACCCACAAAACTCTATAGCTGCAAGCCAAACTTCATTTCTTCAGTATAGTTTTGACATCCAAAAGCCGTCTCCATCTTCTTCTCACATTCAGGGTAAGCATCCGGATTGCTCTTTCCATGGAATTAAGGTATCCTAAGTTTCAAACTGTGCAATTTCTCTTCTCTCCTTTGACGTTTTCTGCCAGATTCTTCATCTTCTCTAGAGGAAGATCCTTGATCATCAGCCACACTTGTACACCTCCGTTCTTGTATGTTCTTACCATGATGAGCATCATCACCCTGAAAGAAAGCATTATTTGTCATTTTCTCAGACATAAGAGCCTCCATCTGGAGTTGGTTCAGAAAATAGGAAGGAGCAGTCACGGGTGCTAGTCTCACACGGTCCTCATCCACGCATTCCTAGTCTCATACTGGTTCAGGCCTCGTACACACAATACTAGTAAGACAACCCGCTCTCACTCAGTTTTATGGTATGACTCTCAAGATCTCGTCCTTCCTATTCGGTCAGCAGTGAGAAAAGCCGGTAATCAACAAAGGACTAGGACCCAACCCAAAACGTCAAGATGGCAAGATTTTTGACGCAAGACCGTATTAACCTCCAGACCTGTTTTCTCCTCGGTCGACTGGATTTCTCTTTCATTTTTTTTTTTTTTTTTCTTGACTATAGGATAGCCCGGTCAGACTATTAGCCAAGATAGACAGAAAAGAAGTGTTGAGATAGATTTGAGATTTCAAAGAAAAACCCTAACAATTCAAGCATCTCTGATACCACTTGGAATGATCTTGGTTAGTCTCGACCCAGTTTCTCTTGAAGGTAGATGAAGGGTGAATAGACCGAAGGCTTGATAGCTGTCCTTGCAGTTTGGATGAACTTATTGCAGAGGTATGGATGATCCTATGAGCTGCGTAGATGATTCACAACAACAATTGTAGCCTTGTTTATTGGTTCCAAAACGAACTCGTCCGGGAGATTACTCTTCCTTGTGAACGAGCTTGCTCAATAGATGAACAAGAAGAGAACACAAGAACTCAAGGGAGAGATTTCTTAAATAAATACTTAGTGTATTGCTTACTTGAAAATCATCAGCATATATAGGTTTATATAAAAAGCTCTAGCATAAGTAAAATAGAAAACCTAGTCGGCTCTTTAAGAAAAGGTTATACAACACAAACGACTATACATAAATAGAAAACTTGCAAAACACCAAAAATGGAAATTACTCCTTCTCGACCAAAATTGAAATGTTATACCAAGTGGTCGAGTTTCTTCTTCTTCTTCTTCTTCTTCTTCTTCTTCTTCTTCTTCTTCTTCTTCTTCTTCTTCTTCTTCTTCTTCTTCTTCTTCTTCTTCTTCTTCTTCTTCTTCTTCTTCTTCTTCTTCTTCTTCTTCTTCTTCTTCTTCTTCTTCTTCTTCTTCTTCTTCTTCTTCTTCTTCTTCTTCTTCTTCTTCTTCTTCCGCCTTGGGCGAATTAGAACCCCCACGGTTGACGTAGGGCCTTGAACTTCGATCTTGTGGTCATACCAAAAGAAAAGGAAACTGGGTAGTCCTGTCCATTTTTCTCTCGTCCATATTTTCCTTTTTTCGTCGTGATAGAGACTTCTTCACCATCTCCATTTTCTTATTGTTCCAAACTCTTAATGTCTTTTCCATTTAGCTACTTGGACATTATTGGACGACTAAAGCTTCCTTTACTCTCCAAATGAACATCGAGATGTTTATCCCCATTTCCAGGTCAATTTCATGATCATTCAGATCACTACAAGCTTCATACCCGTACATATCAGTCCCGATCGATCCATCTAACTCTTATGGCTCGTCCAAGTCTTGAACAATCTCTGGTTCAGGTGCAAGCCTTTTCCATGATCACTCCAGAATGGAACCCCTAAAGTGAAGAGAGTTCAAGGACAAAAACCCAAATCCGAAGAGAAAGAGTGAAGATAAGTTCAGAGGAATTGGACAGTAGTATAGACTTGACAATGGACAGGAACAACACATCATTGGAAAGGACTTGATAAATATTTAGGAAAGGAAGTTTGAGAAGAGGAATTGAGTAATCTGGATCATGGATAATATATATCTAATGGAAAAGATAATTTCATCGGGAATGAGAGTATCACGGCAGAGTAAAAATAAGAAGATGATCAGCTATCATTAAACTAGAGATATATGAAGAAAATTGTGGAAACCTTGAGGAGGACACTCAAGGAGTAGTGGAAACGTAATAGAGAGATTATGGAGATGAGTCAAGAATGAGTGAACCATGGGAAACTAAGAAGTAAAGAAACAAAAGGATTCAAGATTAAGGGGAATGCTAGGGAATGTATCAAGATAAAGCGAGTTCAGAATCATGAATTTGAATGGAGACCAAAGAAATCAAATAAAGATATCAAGTGCAACCAACAAAGAAACCATCAAACGACCAATACCACGAGATGAAGTCATCTAAGGAGGAATGTTAATTAAGAAAGAGCAAGTCGTGAAGTTGGGCAATTGAACATCTAAGAAGGGGTAAAATGGTCAAGAGTGACAAGTTGGAATTTAGAGCCAAGCTTTTTGGAATCAAGGTATTATGAGGAGTGTTTATTATAGGTAATATAAAACTTGACATGATTCGAAGAAAATAGAAGATTGGTTGAGCATCAATTTAGTGTTTGAAACGCGAGTGATCGGATTGATCGAGAAGCTTTGAAATACGTCATGGTCGAGGTGGTCGAAGAATTGATCGTGGGTGGACCATGGGTCGATTAGGTTACTCGACCATTGTTAGATAATGCGATAAGGAAAAGAGGACGTTTGGAAGCATAAATTTTTTGGAAGCATGACGTTTTAGAAGGATGACGTTTCCGAGGCACGACGTTTTCGGAAAAAAAATCATATAAAAAAAATATTATGTTAAGAACATAATAAGTCAGAAGCAGGACGGGATGAAATCATGATACGAAACCCAAAGCACGACGAGATCGAAGCACGATGGAAAACCCCGAAGCTAGCTAAAAACACTAATTTCGGTGATACGAAAATTTTCGGGAAAGCCGGAGGATTGGGAAATATTTTACTTCAAGTTGAAATTTTGTTGGAGATTTACTAAAAATCTTCAGCTCATGAGAACGGGAGCGGAAAAATATTCAGGCTTGATCGCGGGTCACAATTATGCCGGAAGGATTGAAATAGGGCGAATGAACAAAGAAGCACGAGTTGGCTGGATTCATGGAATCAGAAAATGGTGTCAAATGTATAGCAAGCTATATGTCTACAGATCTTTGAGGTGCCGCTGCAAGTTGAAGTGGCACATGCAGCCTGACATCTCATAGCACGAGGTGTCGTCGCATATGCAACTGAGGCATGTGGATTGACATGTGGGTACCGTTTGTCGCCTTGCATGCGACCGGAACTCGTGGACAGACATGTGGAGGACGTGGTGTAACCTTTTTCATGTGATATAGGCCATGCAACAGGCCATGTGGAGCACAAGGTGTCACTGCTGATGCGATCGGAATCATGAGTGCTAACACACAGTCGATCGTGTGGCCTCTCCTCACTGGCCACTGAATTCTATATATACCCAGAAACCCTGGTTCACTTTCATTCATCCATTACACACCAAAGCAAGTTAAAAACTTTAGAAAGAAAGCTAAAAAGTTGCAAGAGTCTTCGAGCTTTTTCGAGAATTTTAGAGAGTTTTCGAGGTTAGTTTCTCTACCAATTGTGAGTCAGCGCCTAGGGAAGGTTATGTTCAGCTGAATATTATTCAAGTGAAGATCATATCAGGTGAAGATCAGTCCAGTCCAGCCCATTCAAGATGTCAGCATTTTTTTTGGCTAAGTTCTCTCTGATCAACCAGCTACTTGAACATTGTGAGTTGGTTTGTTTGAATTCCACTTGGAACTTAGGATAGATCGAGTATTCAAATAGATTAGAATACTCACTTTATCGCATGTCAGAGTCCTTAGGGTTATTTATTGAACCGGACTATGTTTAGCACAGGCTAAGCTGAGATGAAATAGAATTAAAACTGAGTTAATAACCTTACCATGACTAGGATGATCGGATTCAAGTTGTAAAATGGTCAAGAGCGACAAGTTGGAATTTCGAGCCAAGCTTTTTGGAATCAAAGCATTATGAGGAGTGTTTCTTTTTGATCATATAAAACTTTACATGATTCGAAGAAAATAGAAGATTGGTTGGCAATTTACTAAAAGTATTCAGATCATCAGAACGGGAGCGGAAAAATATTCGGGCTTGATCGCGGGTCAAAATTATTCCGGAAGGATCGAAATCGGGCGAATGAACAATAAAGCACGAGTTGGCTGGATGCATGTTATCAGAAAATGATGTCAAATGTATAACAAGCTATATGTCTACAGATCTTTGAGGTCCCGCTTCAAATGGAAGTGGCACATGCAGCCTGACATCTCATAGCACGAGGTGTCGCCGCATATGCAACTGAGGTATGTGGATCAACATGTGGGTACCGTGTGTCACCATGCATGCGACCAGAACTTGTGTACAGACATGTGGAGGATGTGGTGTAACCTTTTGCATGTGATCTAGGCCATGCAACAAGCCATGTGGAACACGAGGTGTCACTGCTGATTCGAACGGAATCCTGAACGCTAATACACAGTCGATCTTGTGGCCTCTCTTCACTGGCCAGTCACTTCTATATATACCCGGAAACCCTGGTTCACTTTCATTCATCCCTTCCACACCAAAACAAGTTAAAAACTTGAGAAAGAAAGATAAAAAGTAAGTTTTCGAGCTTTTTCGAGAGTTTTAGAGAGTTTTTGATGTCAGTTTCTCTACCAATTTTGAGTCAGTGCCTTTTGGGAAGGTTCTGTTCAGCTGAAGATCAGTCAATTGAAGATAATATCAGGTGAATATGAGTCCAGTCCAGCCCATTCAAGATGTCAACATTGGTTTTTTGGCTGAGTTCTCTCTTATCAACCTGCTAGAACATTGTGAGTTTGTTTGTTTGAGTTCCACTTGGAACTTAGGATAGATCGAGTATTCATATAGATTAGAATGTTCACGTTGTTGCATGAAGGACTCCATAGGGTTATTTATTGAATCGGACTCAGTTTAGCACATGCTAAGCTGAGGTGAAATTGAATTAAAACTGAGTTAATAACCTGACTAGGATGATCGGAAACAATTATTCATCAGCTGATATATCAAGATAAATTATTACTTAGTTGAATTGACAGAGGATTGAGATGCATGTCTTCCTTTATTTATTTCTTGGTTGATTAGTAGTGATTATTGTTTGTACGGGGATTGTATTGTTATTGTCGTTTAGATGGTTGAGTTTGTACTAGGAGATCTTTGGCCATATAGGCCGATATCCTAGTTTGTATTGTTTAGTACAAAGGGTCCTAGGATATTGAGGCTGGACTACTGGTACTAGTAGATATTTGCGTAGACTCCTTCGTGTAGTTGAGTTTTGTGTAGGAGTCTTGTCCCTTAAGTCATTATAGTATGTCGAGTATGTATGCCATATAGCATGTGCTTAACATGCCCATGTTATGCATTTTTAGGGGTGTGTTAGTGTTCTTTCAGATGTCTTACCCGACCGGTTCAATGAAACTCCTTCTTCGCTCGATCAGGAAGACTAAGAGGAACAGAGGCATGGCCTATGGCTGAGTATTACACGATAGTGTAATGTGGCAGTGACCCGAACGTCTGTGGGATATCGCGCGGTGACCCGATGGATTGTGGCCACGATCAGTTGAAATTTTCTTATTTTAGCCTTTGTAGTAGGGAGATAAGATATTCCCGACGGAGAGGAGGAACACGAAGTCACCAGGGCCCGCGTTAGAGTGTTGTGTCGTGTTGTGTTAGAGTATCGTGTTGAGTTAGTTTATTGTGTTGTGTATAGGGTTGTGGAACCCTCGAGTTAGTGTTGGCACCAAGATACGGTGTTGACTTTGATCATGTAACGATTTTTAGTTTTGTTAGGGATCAGTTTGAGTAGTTGGCCGGGTGGCCAAGGTCGTTATTATTAGATAGTTTGAGCAAACCTTAGTCGGTGTGGTGTAGGGATTAGCCTTAAGAATTGTTTATGCGCTTAGGCTAGATTGACTGTTATTTTTAGGTTGTCTGGGCTAGCTACTAGGTTTTGGGTAGAGGTAGCCAGCTCACTGAGTGCCCTTTTGTTGCTCACCCAACTCTTGTTGTCCTTTTTGCAGGAGATCATGTTGTAGAAGATTGGACGCGTAGGACACCGGAGTAGTTTTGTCGTGCATTTGGCAACGGTTTGATTCTTACAATGATTTATGTTTCCATTGCATTTTATTTGGGTTTGGGATCCCTAAAATATTGAAAATTTTCTTAATAGACTTAGAATTATATTTAGAATTAACGGGTCCAAGATGATATTGGTTTAGTCTGAACCAACACCGTGTTAGATCTTGGTACAAGGTCGAGGAAAGACTAATCACCCCTAAACATGCCTAACATGAGTGGCTTTCGCACATGCTGTATGGCATCACTCTCTCAACATACTAACTCTTTCCAGAACCTAGCCTAAAGCTAAAGTTCCATATCCAAACTAGACTCTCGACTCTACAACACTGAATACAAACAAGTAATCCGACCTATATGGCCTAGGATTCCTAGTAGTAACATCTAATCAACTAAATAACTCAACAAGTTAGTCACTCCCTTACCAAGAGCTGACTAATCTCAATCAACAAGATTAAATAAACAAGCATGCATTCAATTTATCTAAGTATCAATATACTCAATCAAACTGTTACCTAGATAGTTCGGCCTCCTGCAAAGAAACTATCTTTAAAGATAACGGGAACCTACACAAAACCATATTAACACACATGAATAGCAAATATGATGCATCCTAGCCCTAACACTAGACATGTTATTAACTCTGTGTTAATTCCATTTCATCTGACCTTAGCCCGTGTTAAACTAAGTATTGTTCAATAAATAACCACGAGGACTCTATCATGCAAAAGCGCGAGTATTATACTCTATTGAGTACTCGATCTATCCTAAGTTCCAAGTGGAACCCAAACATAAATCTATCCTAAATTCGAAACAAAATTTAAACATAACCAACTCACAGTGTTCTATGTCGATAACCTGCTAGTTGATCGAAGAGGAGTTAGCCAAAACCCAACCATGACTTTGACTGATCTTAACAGCATTTATGCTTGCCATACAAGAAACTAACTTCCTTATACGGACTGATTTGGTCAGCGCTTCTGCGTCATAATCGTAGATAATTATTGATTGTACATAACTTGGCTTCTCGGTGGAGTATCAGTCTTCAGAATCGACCACACTCTTAAATCGACCACTTTCTTTCTCTTTCTCTATAGGAACGTTTTGACTTACATTGGAGTGGAATGGGATGTCTGAATCTGAAAGGAGGCATTGATTGTTTATTGAAATTTTTGGCCAGTGACGAGAGAACACACGATCAACTGTGTGTCAGCCCGCATGCCTCCGGTTGCATTTGCGGTGACACACGAGGCACACATGTCTTGCTGCATGACTCATTTTCGTGCACAATGAAGCATACCACGATAACAAGTCTCTCATCATGCACTGGTTGCATGCGTTGTGACATATAGCTCTTACATGTCAGCCCACATGTACCCGTTGCATGCTCGGTGACACCTCGTGCTACTACATGTCAGGCTGCTTGTACTGCTTCCATGTACAGTCACACCTCGAGCTTCTGTAGATAGATAGCTTGCTAGAAAGTTGACACCACAATCTGATCCCATGCATGGAGCCACCTCATGCTTCTCAATCCATTCGCTTGATTTCGACCCTTTCGGCATAATTTCGACCCGAGATCAAGCCCGAATATTTTTTTCTCGCCCGTTTTGATGCTCTTAATATTATTAGTAAATTCCAGATTTATTCTAAGTTTCAAACTGCCCAATTTTTCTTCTCTCCTTGGATGTTCTCTGCCAGCTTCTTGATCCTCTACAGAGTAAGATCCTTGATAATCAGCTACACGTCTACACCTCTGTGCTTGTATGTTCCTACCATGATGAGCATTATCACACAATACAAGTAAGATAACCCTCTCTCACTCAGTTTTGTGGTATGACTCTCAAGATCTCAGCATTGAGCAAAGTATGTAATCAACCAAGGACTAGGACCCTACCCAAAACGTTAAGATAGAAAGATTGCAAGATTTTTGGCGTCAGACCGTATTAACTTCCTGACCAGCTTTCTCCTCAGTCGACTGGATTTCTCTTGAATCTTTTCTTTTCTTTATTTTTGACTATAGGATGGACCGGTATGACTATAGGCTTGCCCGGTCAGACTATTGGCTTGCCCGATCGGACTATGGGATGGCTTGGTCTGACTAATACACAAGATATACAAAAAAGAAATGTTTAGATAGTTTTGAGATTTCAAAGAAAAACCCTAACCTTTCAAGCAGCTCTTATACCACTTGTAATGATCTTTTTTAGTCTCGACCCAGTTTCCCTTGAAGGTGGATAAAGGCTGAATAGACCGAAGGCTTGATAGCTCTCCTTTTAGTCTGGATGAACTTCACCCAGAGGTATGGATGATCCTCTAAGCTGCGTAGATGATTCACAACCACAAGTGTAACCTTGTTTATTGGTTGCAAACACAACTCATCTGTGAGATTCCTTTTCCTTGTGAATGAAGTTGCTCAAGAGATGAACAATAAGAGAACTCAAGAACTCTCTCGAGAGATTTCTTACATAAATTTTTAGTTTATTTATTATTTAAAAATAATCAGTCAATATAGGAATATAAAAAGCTCTAGCATAAGTAAAATAGAAAACCTAGTCGGCCCGTTTGAGAAAAGGTAACAACACAACCGCCCTTGCATAAATAGAAATCTTGCAAAACACAAAAAATGGAAAATACTCCTTCTCGACCAAAATGGAAATGTCGAACCAAGTGATCTAGTCTTATTGATTCCATTCTTCTTCTTCAGCCCTTTGGCGAATTAGAACCTCCATGGTTTGATTTAAGGCCTTGAACTTCGATCTTGTGGTCGGACCAAAAGAAAAGGAAATCTGGTGGTCCTTTCCATTTTCCTCTCGTCCATCTTTTCCATTTTGGTCCGAGAGAGACTTCTCAACCATCTCCATTTTATTCTTATTCTAACCTCTTAAGATCTTTTCCATTTAGCTATTGGGACCTTATTGGACGGCTAAAGTTTCCTTTATTCTCCAAATGAACGGCGAGATCTTGGTTCCCCCTTTCCGGTTTAATTTCAGTATCATCTGGATCACTACATGCGTCCGACCCGTCCATATCAGTCCCAATTGATCCATCTGGCTCTTTTGGCTTATCCAAGTCTTGAACAAGCTCTGGTTCATGTGCAAGCCTTTCCATGATCACTCAAGGATGGGAACCTTAAAGTGAAGAGAGTTCAAGGCCAAAAACTCAAAGCCAAAGAGAAATAGTGAAGATAAGTTCATAGGAATTGGAAAGTGGTATGGACTGGCCAATGGACAAGAACATGACATCATTGGAAAGGACTTCATCAGCATTTGAGAAAAGGAGTTTGAGAAGAGGATTTGAGTAATATGGAGCACGAATAATATATATCTAATGGACAAGATAGTATCAGCAGGAATGAGAGTATCACGACAGAGTAAAAATAAGAAGATGGTCAGCAATCATTCAACTAGAGATATATGTAGATAATTGTGGAAACCTTGATGAGGACACTCCAGGAGCAGTGGAAACAAAATAAATAGATTATGGAGAAGAGTCAAGAATGAGTGAACCATGGGAAATCAAGAAGTAAAGAAAGAAAAGGATTCAAGATTAAGAGGAATGCTTGGGAATGTATCAAGATAAAGCGAGTTCAGAATCAAGAATCTGGATGGAGACCAAAGAAAGCGAAAGAATATATCAAGTGAAAACTGACAAAGAAATACATCGAATGACTAAGACCGCAAGATAAAGTAATCTAAGATGGAATTTTCATCAAGGAAGAGCAAGTCGTGAAGCTGAGAAATTGCACATCTAAGAATTCGAGGACAAATTCTATTAAGGTGGGGGGGAGAATGTACTAACCCTCCCGAAGGGGTAAAATGGTCGAGAGCGACAAGTTGGAATTTGAATCCTATCTTTTTGGAATCAAAGTATTATGAACAATGTTTATTTTTGATCATATAAAACTTGACATGATTCAAAGAAAATAGAAGATTTGTTGAGCATCAACTTAGTTGTCGAATTCATAAAAAGAGAACTACTCAATGAGAACCCTAATTTCTAGGATTGAGGTGATCAAATTCAACTTAGCATTAAGAGCAACTTAAACTAATAACCAAGAAGATTACCCTAACAATTTATATAAAATCAGCAATATATTACTACCATTAAATAACCCTAAATCTAATAGAGAACTACTCAGACATAGCAACAAAGAACATGAATAAATTCTGAATAAATTGCATAGAATAAACTTAGTAAAAAGATAAGGAGTTCAAGATCTTCTCTATAATGATGATCAGATCTTCCTCTCCAATAGAAGTATCAATGTGTTCCAACTCTAAAACTCTGGTGTAACGTTTGCGGCTCCTCAGTATTGACATGGATGGTAGAATACTGACATAGTCATGTGATATAGTCGATTACATGCATCAACTACATCATATAGTCGACTACATGAATCGACTACATGAACCGACTACATCACAGTGTTGCTTCTCAAGGAACCAATCTAACCTAGATAAGCTTGGGAGACAAGGAGAAGCAAGTTCAAACTCGCCTAGATCAACCTCAGAGAGTCAAGGAGCCGTTGGGAGTTTGTCTGAGGCAAGAATAATATTTAAATGGAAAGATCACATGTTCCATTTAAGGTGTGGACCGTTTGGGAGCTGTCCCTTTCCCTCGGCCAGACCACAAAGGTCACTGTCCTCGACCAGTCCCCATTAGTTTATTGTTTCCTTATTGTCTTGTTGCACCAAGCTTATTCTATTTATATTGTATGCCTCAGACCAGAATTAATTAAGGAAATCAGATCCTTCTTTACTCTCTCTCTCTTGTCGAGTATCCCTCTCTCTTTCTCTCCCGGTTCTCTCTCTCTCTCTTGTTCTTCACTCTGTTCTTCACTCTGTTCTTCATTTTCTAACATGGTATCAGAGCCATAAAGCTCCTAAAACACCATTTCCTTCCGCAAATCTACCTTTCTAAGCTTACTCTTTCCTTTGTTCGGTTTACTTTCTCTAGTTCTTCTCGCATTTTCTTTTATCCAGTGGGTAATAGGACTTGTTCTTGACGAGTTTCCTTGAAACCCTTGGAAGTGCTCTCTCTTTTCTGTCCTTCTTACTTCAGCTCCAGAGAGTATACCTTGATTCTCCTTGGTTTCTCTCTTGTCCAGCCTTCAAAAATTCAAATTTTCCCTTTGGCGCTCTCTTTTATCCGCTGGACAATAGCAAGTAGAGAATGGAGCAGCATAGGCCTTTGCTCATTCCGGTTACTCTGAAAGGTGTTAACTACCTTATATGGTCAAGATTGGCTAAAACAGCCCTTGGAGGAAGAGGTCTATGGGAGCATATCACTTCAAGTGAAGCACCAAGACGAATCACCCAAGGAGAAGATGGCAAGGAGGTTGTAGTGATAGATGAGGGCAAATGGGGTCAGGAGGACCTCATGGTGCTATCTGTCTTGCAAAGCTCCCTGGATACACCTATTATGGAGGCATATTCTCACTGTGAGACTGCAAAGCAACTGTGGGATACCTTACAAAAAGTCTATGGTAACACTTCAAACCTTACCAGAATCTTTGAAGTAAAAAGAGCTATCAACAACTTGCAGCAAGAAGAGATGGACTTCACCAAGCACCTTGGGAAGTATAGTCAGTTGTGGTCTGAACTTGAGATGTTAAGACCAAATACCACTGACCCTAGCATCCTTGAAGAGAGGCGTGAGCAAGACAAAGTCTTTGGACTACTCCTCACACTCAATCCAAGCTTTAATGATGTGCTTAAACACATACTGAGAGCTAAGGAGCTTCCAAGCTATGATGATGTGTGTGCACAACTTCAGAAGGAACTAGGCTCAGATGGTCTATTTGGTGGGAAAGGAGAACTGTCCATGGCTAACAAGGTTGAGAAAGTGGAAGCACCAGTAGCACACAAAGCAGCTTACAAGCCTGGAGGAGATAGGCGTGTGACTTGTGAGCATTGCAAGAAACAAGGTCACTCCAAAAGCAACTGCTGGATACTTCACCCTCACCTCAGGCCAAACCCAACAAACAAGTTCAACCAAGGCAGAGCACATGAAGCAAGAGCTCAAGAAGTGCAACCAAACAATGCCATCTCTATGCGCATGGGAGAAGATGGGAGGGCTATGATTTCAACCACTCACACTGGTGGAACCACATCTCACACCACCTCTCCAGCTCCTCAAGAGGATGCTTTCATCCGCAAGTCAGACATTGAAGCCCTTATAAAGGCTCTCAATGCAAACTCTGGTAACATCAGTAGTGTCAATGCTTTAAATTCTATTCACAATGCTTCTCATACCACTAGGCCTTTGATCATTGACTCAGGAGCTTCTCATCATATGATTAGGGATGCTAGACTGATTAGTGATGTTAAACCTGCCCTAGGTAGTGTAGTGATTGCAAATGGTGATAGAATACCCATTGAGGGAGTAGGGAACCTGAAACTATTTGATAAGGAGTCTCAAGCCTTTTACATGCCTACTTTCACCTCTAACTTATTATCTGTCAAAAGAGCAACAAATGATCTTAATTGCAATGTTATTTTTAGTCCTAATGATGTTTGTTTTCAGGATATTAAGACCAGTAAGTTGCTGGGGAAAGGTGTGAGCAAGGGAGAGCTTTATTTAATTGAAGATTCCAAGCTTAAACCAAATTTATCTTGTGCTTTTAATTCTGCTTCTGTTTTAGCTAATGAGGTGTTATGGCATGCTAGATTAGGTCACCCTCACTCTCGTGCTTTAGGCTTAATGTTACCTAATCTATCTTTTAAGAATGAAACTTGTGAGGCTTGTATCCTTGGAAAGCATTGCAAATCTGTGTTTCCTCCATCTATGACTATCTATGAGAAGTGTTTTGATCTAGTTCACTCTGATGTTTGGACAGCACCTTGTGCATCTAGAGAAAACCATAAATATTTTGTTACATTCATAGATGAGAAATCAAAGTATACTTGGCTCACCTTGATTCAAAGTAAAGATAGAGTTTTAGAAGCTTTTATAAACTTCCAAAACTATGTAACTAACCATTTCAACTCTAAGATCAAAATTTTTAGGTCTGATAATGGGGGAGAATACACTAGCCATGCCTTCAAACACCACTTAGCAAAACATGGGATCATACACCAAACAAGTTGCCCATACACACCACAACAAAATGGAGTGGCTGAAAGGAAGAATCGCCATCTTATGGAGGTTGCAAGAAGCATGATGTTCCACACCAATGTCCCAAAGAGGTTTTGGGGAGATGCTGTAGTTGCCTCATGCTACTTGATCAACAGAATCCCAACAAAAGTCCTCCAAGATGCCTCTCCCTTTCAGGTATTAAACAAGATTAAACCTCCAATTGATCACTTGCGTGTGTTTGGGTGTGTGTGCTTTGTCTTGACACCAGGTGAACAGAGAAACAAGCTGGATCCCAAGAGTGTTAAGGCTATGTTCATAGGTTACTCTCACACGCAGAAAGGGTACAAGTGTTACTCACCAGAGCTAAGAAGAGTCATGGTGTCAAGAGATGTAAAGTTTGTGGAATCTCAAGGTTACTATGCTGAGAAGAGTTGGGAAGACCTTAGGGATCTCTCACATGGACCTTCAGATAGGGCAACCAATCTCAGAATCATAATGGAAAGCTTGGGCATCAGCCAACCTCAACCCAGGGTTGAAGAGAATGCTACACCAGCACCTTCTCCTACACCTCCAGTAGCTGAAGAAGATGCTGAGGAGACATTCCATCCTGATCATGAGGGGGGCAATGAACCTGAACCACAACAAGCTGATTCAGATACAACACATGATCAAGATGGAACTGAGCCTGAACAGCCTTGTGAAGATCAATGTGGTGAAGAACAAAGACAGGAAGATGCAGTGGTAGAGGAGCATCACATTCAACCATTGAGAAGAAGCACTAGAGTGAGAAAAGATCCATCCAATTGGATCAACACTAGGGTTTACTTCAATAGCAATGCAGTGGCTCACCCTACACAAGCAACCTGTTCCTTGGCCAGTTATCCACAAGAACATGTGGTCTTCATCAGTAACCTGGATCATGAATACATTCCAAAGACCTATGAAGAGGCAATGAAACTGGATGAGTGGAGAGATTCAGTGGAAGATGAGATTGGTGCCATGATCAAGAATGACACTTGGTATGAAACTGAGCTCCCTAAAGGCAAGAAAGCAGTAACAAGTCGCTTGCTCTTCACCATCAAGTACCTAGCTAATGGAAAGCCAGAAAGAAAGAAGACAAGGCTGGTTGCAAGAGGATATACTCAAGTCTATGGAGAAGACTATCTGGATACATTTGCACCAGTAGCTAAGCTTCACACTATAAGGATTCTACTCTCCTTGGCAGTTAACTTAGAGTGGGACTTGTGGCAAATGGATGTCAAGAATGCTTTCCTTCAAGGAGAACTTGAGGATGAGGTCTACATGAGACCACCCCCTGGTATGGAAGAGTTTGTCAAACCTGGTAATGTCTTGAGATTGAAGAAGGCTATCTATGGATTGAAACAGTCTCCAAGAGCCTGGTATCACAAATTGAGTACAACCCTTAATGGAAGAGGGTTTGTAAAATCAGAAGCTGATCATACACTCTTTACCCTCAGAAGCAAGCAAGGAATTGTGGTGATCCTTATCTATGTAGATGATATCATCATCACAGGAAGTAATAAGGAAGGTATCATCTCAACCAAAACTTTTCTTAAGTCTACTTTTGATATTAAAGATTTGGGTGAGCTAAAGTACTTTCTAGGGATAGAAATATGCCGATCTAAAGAGGGGCTCTTCTTATCCCAAAGAAAGTACACACTTGATCTTTTAAATGAGGCAGGAAAACTTGGAGGAAGAGTAGCCAAAACACCATTGGAAGAAGGATACAAGGTCTTGCGTGAGGGGGAGTTTGAAGATGAGTCATTTGGAGACTTCAAACTCTATAGAAGAATGGTTGGGAAGCTGATATATCTCACCATCACAAGACCAGACATCTGCTTTGCTGTGAACCAAGTCAGCCAGCATATGCAAACACCTAAAGTGCATCATTGGAACATGATGGAAAGGATCTTGAGATACCTGAGGGAAGCTCCTGGCCAAGGTGTATGGATGGGATGCAATAAGAGCACAGAGATTGTGGGATATTGTGATGCAGATTGGGCTGGTGATAGGATAGACAGAAGGTCTACAACTGGCTATTGCACCTTTATTGGAGGCAACTTGGTTACTTGGAAAAGTAAGAAGCAAAAGGTGATATCATGCTCAAGTGCTGAAGCAGAGTATAGGGCAATGAGGAAGCTTACAAGTGAACTCATCTGGATCAAGAACTTGCTTACAGACCTAAGTGTAGAGACAAGATCACCAATCACAATGCACTGTGATAACCAGGCGGCCATACATATAGCATCAAACTCAGTCTTCCATGAAAGGACAAAACATATAGAGGTGGATTGTCACAAAGTGAGACAGGCAGTGGAACAGAAGGTGATTCTTCCTTGCTACACAAGAAGTGAAGATCAACTAGCAGACATCTTCACTAAGGGAGCAAGCACCAAAGTCTGTGAGTCCATCCATCCGAGACTAGGACTCATAGACCTATCTAGATCAGGCTCCTCTTAGCTATGAAGTACCTACTCTTTTTCCTTTGTATGTTTTTATCCCATTGGGTTTTTCATACAAAGGTTTTAATGAGGGGTGTCTTCATAGTTCCAAGCTTAACCATATGTTATGGCTAAGCTTGAGGGGGAGTATTGACTCAAAGGAATAAAGAGGATGAAATAAAGAGAGGATTACTCAGATGTGCATAAGCTTGGAAGACAAGGCATTCCGTACATACTTGCATCTCAAGCTACCAAGGCTCAACCTAACTTACCTTGGAAGACAAGGGAAGTTCAAACTCGCCTAGATCATCCTCAGAGAGTCAAGGAGCCGTTGGGAGCTTGTCTGAGGCAAGAAGAATATTTAAATGGAAAGATCACATGATCCATTTAAGGAGTGGACCGTTTGGGAGCTGTCCCTTTCCCTCGGCCAGACCACAAAGGTCACTGTCCTCGACCAGTCCCCATTAGTTTATTGTTTCTTATTGTCTTGTTGCACCAAGCTTATTCTATTTATATTGTATGCCTCAGACCAGAATTAATTAAGGAAATCAGATCCTTCTTTACTCTCTCTCTCTTGTCGAGTATCCCTCTCTCTTTCTCTCCCGGTTCTCTCTCTCTCTTGTTCTTCACTCTGTTCTTCATTTTCCAACAGATGTGAAGTGAGTAATCCAACAACATTCTCCTTGAGCTTCTTGACTCTGGAACGAGTCATGGGACCTTCAGAAATGGCTAGAGCATCCTCACCAAGTGGTTGATGCATTGTGGCTTCATGTGGCTCATCTAGACACTCCTTGTCCTCCTTAGTGATCCGGTCCATGATCACATCAGCAACTCCTTGGTCTCAACCGGATTGCTTCTATATGCTGGATGGTTTGGAAGTGTAGATCCTGGCACAAAGTCTATCTGATGCTCAATCCCTCTCAAAGGTGGTAAACCAATGGGATTGTCCTCTGGAAATACATCTTGAAACTCCTGCAAAAGAGAAACCATTTCACTCGGATACACCGGTGTAGAATCAGTTAAGTTCAATAGAGTCTCTTTAAACACAAGTAAGATAGCTGATTGTTTAGAGTTGAGAGTTCTTTTGATATCACCCATGTTGGCATAGAAGTTTGGCTGCTTAGTTCCAGCCGGTTTTTCATCAATCTCCTTCTTCTTTTGGAGTTGAATCTGATCTTGTTGCACTTCCTTGGGTGTCAAGGGAACCAGAGTAGTCTTCTTGCCCTTGAACAAGAAGGAATGCTTGTTGGTGAACCCATCATGGATCACACGCCTATCTGATTGCCAAGGTCTTCCAAGAAGTATGTGACCAGCTTGCATAGGCAACACATCACACAAGACTTCATCTTCATATCTCCCAATGGCTAAGGGAATAAGAACTTGACTTGAAACCTTCATGGTGCCTTCTTCATTCAGCCATTGCAACCGGTAAGGTTTGGGATGTTTCTGAACCTTCAATCCCAACTTCTTGACCATGGTTTCACTCGCAGCATTCACACAACTACCACCATCAAAAATGAGGCTGCACACTTTTCCTTGGACCAAGCACCGGGTGTAGAAGAGGTTCTCACGTTGCTCTAGCTCCTCAGCCTTATTTTGCAAGCTTAGAAGCCTTCTTGCAACTAAAAGCTTCCCCTGGACTGGTCCTTCTTCAAGTTCTTCTTCAGTGTCTTCTTGGTCAGACTCGGGGTTGTCATCTCCTGAGGTATACTCTCCATCTTCCAGTAAGAACATGACTCTCTTGTTGGTACACTCATTGGCATAATGTCCTCTTCCTTGGCATTTGAAGCACTTGACATCACGAGCTCTGGAACTAGAAGCTTCAACCTTGCCTTTGCCCTTGTCAAGAGCACTGCTTGGTTTGGTTTCTTCTCTTGGGTAGGACTTGTTGTCCTTCTGGAATGGCTTAGACTCCTTACGGTAAGGTGACTTCTCTTCCTTGTTGTTGTGTAACCGGTTAGAGCCATACTGATTGCGTGAGTGTCCCCTCCTCTTGAGTTGTTGCTCAACAAGAATAGCCTTGTGTAGCATCTCTTCAAGCTCCACATAATGTTGCATCTCAACATTGTCTTGTATCTCTCGGTTTAGACCACAAAGGAACCTTGACATGGTTGCTTCTCTATCTTCTGATATGTTAGCCCTTAGCATAAGTAGCTCCATCTCTTGGTAATACTCCTCTACTGATCTTGAACCTTGGGTAAGTTTCCTCAGCCGGTGGTGCAAGTCTCTAAGGTAATGGCTTGGAACAAACCTCTTGCGCATGATTGACTTCATCTCTGTCCAAGTTTCAACCGGTTCCTCTCCATTCCTTCTCCGAGTTGTGAGGTACTGATCCCACCAACTCAAAGCATAGTCATAGAATTCAGTGGCAGCAATCTGAATCTTCTTGTGGTTTGTGTACTGCTTGCACTGGAAGACTAGTTCAATCTTCTTCTCCCACTCAAGATATGCATCCGGATCAGCCTTGCCATGGAATGGGGGTATCTTGATCTTCAAACCAGAAAGATCATCTCCTTGGTTCATTCTTCTCTCTTGGCCACGCCTAGGTCTTCTTGAGGATGAGCTGAGGTGGTCATATTCTTCATCAGTCTCCTCATAACCATCATGCTCTTGGCGAGTGGTTTGGCGAGTTGCTTGGTGTGTTGCTTGCGGCCTTTCTTCTCTCCTAGTCTCTTGGTTTGGTAAGTGACTAGTAGCTCTCCTAATGTCTTCTCTAAGCTCTCTCCTGATGTGATTGAGGTTGGTCCTCATCATCTCGGTCATGGTTGCCACCATACTTTGGTTAAGTTGATCGGTCATAGCTTCCATGAGGAGTTTGTTTCTCCGGACTAGATCAGCCTCTTCTTCAGACTCGGACACCATGGTTCCTGCTCAAAGACAAACAAGACAACCAGTAAAAGGGTTCTAGGGAAGAAGACAAGCAAAAAGGAGAAAAGAAAACAAGCAAAAAGGAAAAGAAAACAAGCTTACAACGCAAGACAAAGCAAAAAGGAAATCGGCTAAGTGAAAAGGAAATCGATTCAAGCAAAAAGGAAAAGCTTCTAAACTTTTTCCTAAACTCTTCTAAGGTTTTCTAGCAACCTAACAAGCTTATTCTACTCGTGTTCAAGGTGATAAACAAGTTAAAGCAATGCACAAAGCAATCGACAAGTGAAGGTATGCGGCTAGGGTTATTCTCTCACTAGGGTTTCCGCCTGAAACCAAATAAGGAAAGTCTAAAGATCCTTGTCTAAACTCTTATGCAGTCACGAGCAGCCCTAAACAAAGGAGTTCTACTGCTTAATCAAGATGTTATAGATGAGATATGAATGAAAAACAAAAAGAAACAAGAAAGGATAGCGAGTACTTCCCAACCAAAGTTGCTCTGATACCACTTGATGCGTCCCTAGGATGCTCTTTGGTTGATGGGAATGGATAGATCCTTGCAAGAACGAATCAGAGACTCAAGTTCTTCAAGGCGTGTGGATTGAATGGTGACACAAGAGGGATGAATGATCTCTTGATACTCCTAGATGAATGATTTGGATATGACACACCAAACTAATCACCCTTAGATCTCTGGATACTACACACCAGAACTCGGCACACTTTCTAGAGAGAGAGAGAGCCGTCAAGATGAATGTTACTTGTTTATTAAAAGACTGAATGAATACAAGAGGGTGTAGAGAACCCTTTAAATAAGAAACCAGAGAACATACTCTCTAGGGTTTCGACAATGAACCAAAAAAGGAAAGAAATAAAACTATATTCTAAGTTTAACATAAGTTTAAAATGAAATAAAGATGTAACTTCATTTAGCCTTGGACCGAGAATAGAGCCTAAGTGATGTGAAGAAAAGTTGTGGCCTCGTTAAAAACCTTCCTCCTGGAAAACCTCGTGGGACAAAACCAAAAGCAAGGAAAAGAGCACGCACCCCATGTCTTGCCTAGACACTAACTCAGCTTGATGTAGAGATGGCTTGAATGGTGATCAAGACATCTCGGATCAGACCTTGTCCAAGACTTTGTTGTTGTGGATGTGAAGTGAGTAATCCAACAACATTCTCTTTAAGCTTCTTGACTCTGGAACGAGTCATGGGACCTTCAGGAATGGCTAGAGCATCATCACCAAGTTGTTGGTGCAATGTGGCTTCATGTGGCTCATCTAGACTCTCCTTGTTCTCCTTAGTGATCCGGTCCATGATCACATCATATGCACTCTTAAATGTTGCATCCTCAGCTACAAGCTCTTCAGGTTCAGGTTCATGCTTGGTGCTTTCCATGATCACATCACATTCTATTTCAAATGTTTTAGTAAAATCAGGAAGCATAAGGAGAGGTGATTGAGTAAGCTTCTCTTTTAGGCTCTGGAAAGCCTTCTCTTGTGCTTCTCCCCACTTGAATCCGACATCCTTCTTTATCACTTCAGTCAAGGGAGCTGCAATGGTGCTAAAGTCTCTCACAAATCGCCTATAGAACCCAGCAAGCCCATGGAAACTCCTCACTTCTCCTACTGTGGTTGGACTCGGCCAGTCTTTGATGGCTTTGATCTTCTCCTCATCGACCTTAAATCCATCTGCACTCACAACAAAACCTAGGAAAACCAAGTTATCCGTGCAAAAGGTGCACTTCTTAAGGTTGGCATAAAGCTTTTCATTCCTTAAAACATTCAGGACAGCCCTAAGATGATCTAGATGTTCTTCTAAGTTCTTGCTATATACTAAGATGTCATCAAAGTATACTACAACAGAAATTCCTATGAATGATCTAAGAACATGATTCATTAACCTCATGAATGTACTAGGTGCATTGGTTAATCCAAATGGCATAACTAACCACTCATATAATCCATGTTTAGTTTTGAATGCAGTCTTCCATTCATCTCCTTCTTTCATCCTAATCTGATGATAACCACTTTTTAAATCTATCTTAGAAAAGATGCAAGAACCATGTAATTCATTAAGCATATCATCAAGTCTAGGGATAGGGTGGCGATACTTCACTGTGATGTTGTTGATTGATCTACAATCAACACACATACGCCATGTACCATCTTTCTTAGGCACTAGGAGCACTGGTACAGCACATGGGCTCAAACTCTCTCGGATATAGCCCTTCTCCATGAGTTCTTCTACTTGTCTTTGCAACTCCTTGGTCTCAACCGGGTTGGTTCTGTATGCTGGACGGTTTGGAAGTGTAGATCCTGGAACAAAGTCTATCTGGTGCTCAATCCCTCTCAAAGGTGGTAAACCAATGGGATTGTCTTCTGGAAATACATCTTGAAACTCCTGCAAAAGAGAAACCATTTCACTCGGATACACCGGTGTAGAATCTGTTAAGTTCAAAAGAGTTTCTTTAAACACAAGTAAGATAGCAGATTGTTTAGAGTTGAGAGTTCTTTTGATATCACCCATGTTAGCATAGAAGGTTGGCTGCTTAGTTCCAGCCGGTTTTAGATCAATCTCCTTCTTCTTTTGGAGTTAAATCTGATCTTGTTGTACTTCCTTGGGTGTCAAGGGAACCAGGGTGGTCTTGCATCCCTTGAACTCAAAGGAGTGCTTGTTGGTGAAGCCATCATGGATAACTCGGCGATCAGATTGCCAAGGTCTTCCAAGAAGTATGTGACTAGCTTCCATAGGCAACACATCACACAAGACTTCATCTTCATATCTCCCAATGGCTAAGGGAATAAGAACTTGACTTGAAACCTTCATGGTGCCTTCTTCATTCAGCCATTGCAACCGGTAAGGCTTGGGATGCTTTTGAACCTTCAATCCCAACTTTTGGACCATTGTTTCACTCGCAGCATTGACACAACTTCCTCCATCAACAATGAGGCTGCACACTTTTCCTTGGACCAAGCACCGGGTGTAGAAGAGGTTCGCACGCTGCTCTAGATCCTCAGCCTTGTTTTGCAAGCTTAGAAGCCTTCTTGCTACTAAAAGCTTCCCCTGGACTGGTCCTTCTTCATGTTCCTCTTCAGTGTCTTCTTGGTCAGACTCGGTGTTGTCATCTTCTGAGGCATACTCTCCATCTTCCAGAAAGATCATGACTCTCTTGTTGGTACATTCATTGGCATAATGACCTCTTCCTTGGCACTTGAAACACTTGACATCACGAGCTCTGGAACTAGTGATGTAACCATGGCCGAGCCAGCTGATCATCAAACAAAGGACAAACCAGGATGGAAGAAAGGCGATCATACTGAGCTAAAACCAGATGTAGAGAGTTGGATTGAGCTAAAACCAGCTGGTGAGACTGAGGAAGAGCTGATAAAGAGTGTGGACGAGCTTAAGCCACCTGAAGAGAGTGTGCATGAGCTGAAACCAGCTGAAGTAAGTGTGACTGAGCTGGATGAGCTAAGTGACACTACCTTGGAGCTGAATGAGCTGAGAAAGCTGGACTTGGAGCTGAATGAGCTGAACCAGCTGAGTGACACTACACAAGGACAAGCTGAGCTGAATGAGAGTGACACTGGAGCTGCCATGGACCTAGCTGGACGAGTGGTTTTTGGCCCAAAGAAGAAGATGGATCAGATTTGTTTCTGTCAGCCCAAAAGGAGTTCAAAACCAAAGTTAAAGATCCATTATCTTTTTCTGATGGATCAGCCACGAAATTCAAGTCCAAGAAACCATTTGGATCTGTTTTGGATCAAGTTGCCCAAGAAGAAGTATTGCAGCCCATGGAAAGTTCATAACAAATTCATTATGGGTTTGTTTCTTACCAAATTCGACCAGGCCTTTCATCAGATTGTTTCTGACCCATTTCACCAAGAAAATATCAGAAAGAAGTCAAGGAATCAGTCTTGGTCGTGGCATACCAAGAGTTCTTCAAAGACAAGTCAAAATTCAACATCTCGGTTCTACAAAAGTCTTCAGTCTTAGTCTTTGTTCCTAGTTTCTATGTTTCTTATTTTCTGTACTTTGTCTCTTCATTTCTACATTCTTGTAGCCT
Source organism: Moricandia moricandioides (assembly GCA_905132885.1). NCBI lineage: Eukaryota > Viridiplantae > Streptophyta > Magnoliopsida > Brassicales > Brassicaceae > Moricandia > Moricandia moricandioides. The sequence continues at coordinate 58,499 of CAJHQQ010001300.1, forward strand.
ATATATGGAGGCTGCACGACCAATATGTAATTCATTCACCTTTTTTGTTAAAAACTTTCTTACAAATTGTGAATCCTTGTTCAGCCTCTGAACATCGATTGCTTAGGAGTCAAATCCTTTGCATCTTGCCTAGTGATCACGTCTGAGCGGTGACCTGCTCGATCATAGGCAATTCTACACAAGTGTTTGATCTCTCCATCGATCTCTCACTGAAGAACCATCCTCATCACTACCTTCTTCCACAATCCATCGATCATTGTTCTGTTTCAACAAGGGAACCAATCATCCCAACGTTTCCAATCAAGAGTTCAAACCAGAATCACCCTCAGATCATTCGAAAAGGGATCAGAAACACCAAGGGTTTCATTAAGTGGTATCACAGCAGATTGAGGGCTTCTGATTTAGGGTTTGATTTCGATTTCTTCTTCTCTCTCTTTTGGGAACCATATTTCGATCAAATTCTCGGTATTTCATTTCTTTCTATCTGTAAATCTGCAAGGGGGCCAACCAGTATAAAAGAAAAAGAAAAACGATCAGAGTATCAATAGGCTGAAGAGAAATCCAGCCAGGCTGAAGAGAAATCCAGCCAGACTGAAGAGAAATCCAGTCTCTGGTGGTAAAGCTCCTTGCAACCAAAATCTTGCAATCTATCTATCTGTTTCTTCTCTTTTGGGGTGGGGATTTTACTCTGTAAAAGTTTGATCTTTGTTCTATTGCTGAACTGTTGGATTCACAGAGATATTTCACCACAAAACTTGAGAGAAACACTTGAGAGCAGTGAGGCTTCGACTATTCTTATCTGTGTTAATCTTTCTTGTTGAGTTGTAACAGAAAAGATGGCTGGAGATATCAGTAAAAGAAAGGAGACACCCACTGTGAAGTTGAATAATTCGCAGATGGAAGCAATGATGTCTCAGATCATGAAACAGTTTGATGATCACTTTGCTAATGTTTCACAGGATCAGAAGGAAACTAAGATCAAAAGGAGGAGCCAGGATGTATCCAGGGTTACCAGACGTCCTGAGAAAAACTCACAGCCCAACCAATTCAGTTCCTCTACAAAGAGTTTGCTGGGAAAAAGACAGCACTTGTCAAGTAAAGAAAAATCGGGTTTTAACAAATCTGATTTGATGCAGGAAAGGTCACGACCAGTGATGACGACATAGAACCAGATATCAACATCCCTACTCTTAGACAAGCACCAAGAACAAGATCAGGAACCAAGGGGGTGATTGCAAGCTTCTGTGAAGCCATTGAAGGATTGTTTGTGATGCGTCCCTAGGATGCTCTCTGGTTGATGGGAATGGATAGGTCCTTGCAAGAACGAATCAGAGACTCAAGTCCTTCAAGGCGTGTGGATTGAATGGTGACACAAGAGGGATGGATGATCTCTTGATACTCCTAGATGAACAAATCGGATATGACACACCAATTTAGACACACTTAGGTCTCTGGATATTACACACCAGAACTCGACACCTTTCTAGAGAGAGAGCCGTCAAGGAGAAAAGATAACTTGATATTAAAAAGCTGGATGATTACAAGAGGGTGTAGAGACCTCTTTAAATAAGAAACCAGAGACATATCCTCTAGGGTTTCGACAAAGACCAAAAAAGGAAACTAGAGTTTAACATAAGCTTTTAAATGGAATGAAATAAAAATGTAACTTCTATTGTCTTGGACCGAGATAGGACTTAGGTGATGTGAAGACAAGTTGTGGCCTCGTTAAAAACCTTCCTCCGGAAAACCTCGTGGGACAAAACCAAAAGCAAGGAAAAGAGCACACACCCCATGTCTTGCCTAGACACTAACTCAGCTTGATGTAGAGATGGCTTGAATGGTGATCAAGACATCTCAGATCAGACCTTGTCCAAGACTTTGTTGTTGTGGATGTGAAGTGAGTAATCCAACAACATTCTCTTTAAGCTTCTTGACTCTGGAACGAGTCATGGGACCTTCAGGAATGGCTAGAGCATCATCACCAAGTTGCTGGTGCAATGTGGCTTCTTGTGGCTCATCTAGACTCTCCTTGTTCTCCTTAGTGATCCGGTCCATGATCACATCAAATGCACTCTTAAAGGTTGCATCCTCAGCTACAAGCTCTTCAGGTTCATGCTTCCATTCTTTGGTGCTTTCCATGATCACATCATCCCCTCCCTCTTCAAAAAGATTTGTCCTCAAATCTGTTTTACCTACAATAGAGGGGACCAAGTCAGTAACATTGAAGTTTAAAATCAGATTACACTTACCTTGCAAGCCTCTTTGATAGGCATTGTTGCTGACTGGTTTGGATATGTAGAAGGCACTAATCCATTTAGTTCCTGATTCATTACTTAAACCTGACATGTTGAAACAAAGCAAGTTAGCACATGAAAGTTTATCAAAGAGTAATAATCTTATCCCAAATTGGTTTTTGCTCGGTTTTGGCTTGTGTGGTGCTTCTGGTGGTGCTTCTTTGATGAGGATGAAGCTAGTGACGTCCTGGTGCTTATCCTGATCCAAATCAGGTGGCTTGAACCGCTTGTCTTCCACATGCTTGCTCTTTCTTCTTGTAGGCTTCCAAGCTTCATCATAATCTGCACATGGCTCTTTTGACAAAAACAAGTGCATCATATCCGTGTAATTGATAAAAGAACTCTTGAAAACATGATTACTTACCTTAGCATGCTCACCTGGTCGCCATATATAGGATTGAGATGTTTTAAACTCAGAAAAGTTCAAAGATAGCCAATACAGGATCACCCGATTTGTAGAACCCATAACTCTTTCATCTGAGAAGGTTTTGACTTGATTCCAAATCGACGTGAGACCCTGATGAGTTAAGTTTCCATGGCAGTCGAGTTTGATGGTTAATTCCTTGTGGTTGTTGAGATATGACCCTCGGACTGTCCCTATGTCAAAGCTGGCGGCTAGACAGTTTCCAAGGTTTGATTGTTGCATCATCAACTTGGCCAACAACCCATTCTTGATACTCTGATCATTATGATAGCTTCTCTTTTCGAAAATGGTAGATCTCAAAACAGTTTGACCTGTACTCACAGCAAGCAAATCAGGCTTCATGTTTTTCTTTGAGTTTAGATAGTTACCCCGGGTTGGTTTCTTTGGAGATTGTTGTAGACTAAGTTCCTCTGGTGGTTTCTCTTTGATTTGAGAAGGAAACATGAGTTCTTCTCCTGCTCCAGTAATCACTTCACCATTGACTCTAGTGACTTCTTCATCTCCAATTACATTTTGATAATCTTTGCATTGGTACTGAAGTTGCTGCATATCTGGTGGCTTCCATATCTTGATATGGTCAAGATGCAAGTCCTTTTGATCAACTTCAAACTCCTTATGACCCCAACTTGTTCTAGCACGAACAGAGCACTCTCCATGGGTGATAATCTTGTGGAAATGTTCTCCAGGTCTCCACGAGTAGGTCTGTGACCTTCCAGCACAATCAGACATAAGTTCCTCTTGGGAAAGATCCAAACGGGCATGTTTTGCAAAACTAGCAATATCTTGATGATCAGGAGGCCATTTTCTGCGTTGTCTGGTTTGTTGGATCCGTGACTGATTTGGCTTCATTCTCCAGTTGGTTTCATAGTAAAACTCTTGCTGAGCTGAGACGTGCAACCCCTTATCTTCAAAGGATGAGAAATCTACAAAATCAAATGTTGGTGCAGCTGAACTCTTCTTAATCTGTTTGATCTTGTTCTTCTGATTGCAGACCTCTCCTCCAGGCTCAAATACAACATGTCTCATATCCAAGTCGTGTCTTGATAGTTCCACTTCTCTTTTCTTGTACCAAACAAAAGGAGTGAACAGAAAAGTACCTAAGAAGGTCCTTTGGAAATCACATGGATCAAAGACAATTAGTTGATTCATTCTACGAGTTCCCTGAGGTTCCTTGGGTGTCTTCTCTGCTACCATGTGTTGTGTTAAAGGGACCATGACGTTCTGAACAGGCTGCTCTTCTTTATGAAAGATATGTGAGGTTACTTTGTCTTGATCTTCTTGGATAGGCGCAACCGGTGCTGGTTCTTGATGCTGTGTTTCAATGGATGGACGTGCTGTGTTGGTCCGTTTGATTTGCTTCTCCACACCCATCATTACTTGTAACAATGCCTCCTTAACCTTTTCACTGAATAAACAGAATTGTTTATCTTCTTTAGATGGCTTAGAGACTGTCTTCTCCTTGCTGTAACAGACTGGTTCCTTTCCATCAAGACTTTCAATCTTCTTCTCCCACTCAAGGTAGGCATCCGGATCAGCCTTGCCATGGAATGGGGGTATCTTGATCTTCAAACCAGCAAGCTCATCTCCCTGGTTCATCCTTCTCTTTTGGACACGCCTATGTCTTCTTGAGGATGAACTGAGGTGCTTATACTCATTGTCAGTCTCCTCATAACCTTCATGCTCTTGGCGAGTTGCGTGAGGTCTCTCCTCTCTCCTCTCTCTTTCTCTCCTAGTCCCTCGGTTTGGTGCTTGACTAGTAGCTCTCCTAATGTCTTCTCTAAGCTCTCTCCTGATGTCATTGAGGTTGGTCCTCATCATCTCGGTCATGGTTGCTGCCATGTTTTGGTTAAGTTGAGCCGACATAGCCTCCATGAGATACTTGTCCTTCCTGGCGAGTGAAGCTTCTTCTTCAGACTCGGCTTCCATGCTTCCTGCACACAAAGGTAACCAAAATAACCAGTAAAAGGTTTCTAGGGAACAAACAAGCAAAAAGGAAAAAGAAAACAAGCAAAAAGGAAAAGCAAAAAAGCTTGTCTTGCAAGACAAAACAAAAAAGGAGAAATCGGCTAGAAAAGGAAAAAGGTTCAAGCAAAAAGGAAAAACTTCTAAACTTTTTCCTAATCTTTTCTAAGGTTTTCTAGCAACCTAACAAGCTTATCAGGCTCGTGTTCTAGGTGATAAACAAGTTAAACACAAGAACAAAGTGATCGACAGAAGGGATACATGCGGCTAGGGTTCTTCTCTCTCTAGGGTTTTCGAAAAAAACCTAAGAAAGGAAAGTCTTAAAAATTCCTTGTCTAATCTCTTATGCACACGAGCAGCCCTAAACAAATCAGTTCTACTGCTTATTCAAGGTGATAAAGATGAAACACGGATGAAACAAAAAGAAAACAATAGAGGATAGCGAGTACTTCCCAACCAAAGTTGCTCTGATACCACTTGATGCGTCCCTAGGATGCTCTCTGGTTGATGGGAATGGATAGGTCCTTGCAAGAACGAATCAGAGACTCAAGTCCTTCAAGGCGTGTGGATTGAATGGTGACACAAGAGGGATGGATGATCTCTTGATACTCCTAGATGAACAAATCGGATATGACACACCAATTTAGACACCCTTAGGTCTCTGGATATTACACACCAGAACTCGACACCTTTCTAGAGAGAGAGCCGTCAAGGAGAAAAGATGACTTGATATTAAAAAGCTGGATGATTACAAGAGGGTGTAGAGACCTCTTTAAATAAGAAACCAGAGACATATCCTCTAGGGTTTCGACAAAGATCAAAAAAGGAAACTCGAGTTTAACATAAGCTTTTAAATGGAATGAAATAAAAATGTAACTTCTATAGTCTTGGACCGAGATAGGACTTAGGTGATGTGAAGACAAGTTGTGGCCTCGTTAAAAACCTTCCTCCGGAAAACCTCGTGGGACAAAACCAAAAGCAAGGAAAAGAGCACACACCCCATGTCTTGCCTAGACACTAACTCAGCTTGATGTAGAGATGGCTTGAATGGTGATCAAGACATCTCGGATCAGACCTTGTCCAAGACTTTGTTGTTGTGGATGTGAAGTGAGTAATCCAACAACATTCTCTTTAAGCTTCTTGACTCTGGAACGAGTCATGGGACCTTCAAGAATGGCTAGAGCATCATCACCAGGCTGCTGGTGCAATGTGGCTTCATGTGGCTCATCTAGACTCTCCTTGTTCTCCTTAGTGATCCGGTCCATGATCACATCAAATGCACTCTTAAAGGTTGCATCCTCAGCTACAAGCTCTTCAGGTTCATGCTTCCATTCTTTGGTGCTTTCCATGATCACATCAGTTTGCCAAGGCAATCACCAACCCCAACTTAGAAGACATCACTAACCGTCTAGACAAGCTCTCCATTTCAGGATCAGAAGCTACACAAGACACATCTTATGTTATACAAGACGGTCCAAGAAATGATACTAACCTATGGTCTATCATTCAAAACAAGGAGATGGTTTCCTTATTCACCATCTCCCCACTTAAGTGAAACGGTGAGTATCAAGGGGAAGAGACAAGCCTTCAAACGACATCATTTCACTCCTATGATCGTCTCCCAGCCCCAATGGTTACCTTATTCAACTTCAAATCCATCAAAAGAGGTAAGTAAGGTAAGTTCATTTCAATATTCGATTTACTTGATTTCCTTGCAGGTTTTGAGTCTTTTCTTTATTTCATTTCGAATAAAACCAGGCATTGTTTAGCCTATTGCTTTATTTAGGTCCTAATATTGAGTCATGTAATAAATTTTCTTCAAAGACCCCTAGAAGGGCATAGCTGCATCGGCGAGTATATAAGCCCCTATAAGCAGCCTTGTATTTTCAACCTTTATGAAATATATGAGTCAGTTTGCCTTTAGCAACCAAAACCCTAAGTCTTTCCGTGTGTGTGAGAAGCAGCATTGAGAGCATCTTGTCTTATCAAGCTCATTCCATAGAGTTTGTGGCGACTTTCGATCCATCAGATTGTGAAGAACAATCTATACACTCCATCTCCCTCTCCTAGTCCTTGTTGAGTTGTTTACACGAACAAGCAGCTTGGATCCACACTCCACCTTCACGCCATCATCCATCCAGTGAGATAACAAGTTGGTTATACGACCATTTGTTGTTCCAATCCTCCATTGGTTCTATTCAATCATCAAGCAACCGGCATCCATTCCATCTACGCATCCTTTCATTCCCCCATCCATTTCAAGTCACTCCCACACCGGTTTCCTGTTCCATCTATCCTTAATCCAGGATTGAGTTAGGTGCTATTTGGTGCCTATATCAACCAGGGAGGCTGCTGGACACGCCTATTAGGAGGAGCAGGGGACAATCTAAACTATCCAAAGAAGAAGAAAAACCTGTCCATAGTCGTGATGATCATGAGTTGCGTCTTAGAGTTCTTAAGCAGATGAGTAGTCCCCAAAACATTACTGAAATGTGTAACCAGATATTCAAAGATTTAGAGAAGAACAAAAGACAGAGCATGAGACCTCCCTCAAAGGTTTCTGACCCAATGAGTTGCAGCAAGCAGGAGCAGATCATCCAAGAGATGGGAGCAGAAAAGGTAAGGAAAGAATCTGAGACAAAACATGGTTGTTTTCTTTTCTCTCCTCAATCTGAACTTGTTATCAGTAATACTTGTGATGAACTAACCTGTTTTGAACCGGTGCAACCGAGTAAGATTGATTCAGTGTCTCAGGTCTTAAAAGAAAACTCAGCAGGAGAAGAACAAAAGAGTTCACCATCAGAAGAAGTGTTGGAGCAGCCAAACAACACTGAAGCAGAAGCTGAAGATAAATCATTCTCTGTGGACTCTCAAGAGCACTGTAAGGAACTTGTTATGGTTAATTCTGTGCCTGACACGTTTGTTATGGATTGCTCTGATGATGAGAAACGTTATGGTCTTGACAAAGTGAAAGAATTTTCTGTTTCAAACTCTGTTTTTGATAACATGATTTATTCTTTTAAGAAACTTGAGCCAGATAAATTCTTTGATCAAAAACGTTTTCACTGTGATCATAATGTCAATCCTGGTCTTGTTTTGAGCATTGATAAGTTTATGGAACATAAACAAAGCTTTGATCATCCTGAAAAGTCATTGGAACTTATTCTGCAACAGCCTATTTTCTATTCTAGGAAATCGTTTGATTCATTTGTCTTCAAAGAAAATAGCTTTGTTCTGAGTAGTTCTAAGCATAAACTAGACACTGGTGATTTGTTTGCATCCACTTGTGCCTTGAACGAATCTATGGTTAAGAATTTTCAGGAACTAAAACCATTTAGAGCTGAAAACGAGTTTGTGTTTGATTCTGTTTTGAAACCTACTCGTGTATGTCCTGAAACTGTTACATCATGGCATGTTTTGATATCACTCTTTGAGAATGGTGTTGTTTTGATCGTTGATGATATACTGGTGTACAACACATTCTTTGATAAACCTGTTAAACCTTTGAAACATGTGATAAGTGATTCTCAGTTTGAGTTTGATCTTTTGTGTTCTTAATCTGAGAAGCTTGTGCATGTACTGAAGTTTTTCTTTAAGAACTATGCTATTTCGTGTCTTGCACATATAATTCTGGTTTACAACACCTTCTTTGATATGCATATTCGATGTCTGAGGTATGTGCTACATGTTCTAAAGAAGAAATGTTTGATTTTTGATCTAAACAAGAACATGTCTTGCACATATAATTCTGGATAACTAGGTTGTGTTTTGAGTTTCCAGGATCATCAGGATAAGTCACAAACGAGTGCAAGGAACAAGAGCAGATACCTTGCTTACAAGCCAGAGATTTGGAGATGGAAGTACTTGAGAAAAACAACTTCAACACTCCAAGGAAGTTTCTTTCTAAAACTTTTCTTTGCTGTTGCTTACATGTTTCTTTGCTTGAACCTTTGTCTTGTGTCTAACTTGTTTTCTTTTGATATAGGAGATACAGATTTGAGGACAAATCTTTTTAAAGGAGGAGGGGACTTAATGAAACCCTTGGTGTTTCTGATCCCTTTTCGAATGATCTGAGGGTGATCTGGTTTGAACTCTTGATTGGAAACGTTGGGATGATTGGTTCCCTTGTTGAAACAGAACAATGATCGATGGATTGTGGAAGAAGGTAGTGATGAGGATGGTTCTTCAGTGAGAGATCGATGGAGAGATCAAACACTTGTGTAGAATTGCCTATGATCGAGCAGGTCACCGCTCAGACGTGATCACTAGGCAAGATGCAAAGGATTTGACTCCTAAGCAATCGATGTTCAGAGGCTGAACAAAGGATTCACAATTTGTAAGAAAGTTTTTAACAAAAAAGGTGAATGAATTACATATTGGTCGTGCAGCCTCCATATATAGGCTACAAGAATGTAGAAATGAAGAGACAAAGTACAGAAAAATAAGAAACATAGAAACTAGGAACAAAGACTAAGACTAAAGACTTTTGTAGAACCGAGATGTTGAATTTTGACTTGTCTTTGAAGAACTCTTGGTATGCCACGACCAAGACTGATTCCTTGACTTCTTTCTGATATTTTCTTGGTGAAATGGGTCAGAAACAATCTGATGAAAGGCCTGGTCGAATTTGGTAAGAAACAAACCCATAATGAATTTGTTATGAACTTTCCATGGGCTGCAATACTTCTTCTTGGGCAACTTGATCCAAAACAGATCCAAATGGTTTCTTGGACTTGAATTTCGTGGCTGATCCATCAGAAAAAGATAATGGATCTTTAACTTTGGTTTTGAACTCCTTTTGGGCTGACAGAAACAAATCTGATCCATCTTCTTCTTTGGGCCAAAAACCACTCGTCCAGCTAGGTCCATGGCAGCTCCAGTGTCACTCTCATTCAGCTCAGCTTGTCCTTGTGTAGTGTCACTCAGCTGGTTCAGCTCATTCAGCTCCAAGTCCAGCTTTCTCAGCTCATTCAGCTCCAAGGTAGTGTCACTTAGCTCATCCAGCTCAGTCACACATACTTCAGCTGGTTTCAGCTCATGCACACTCTCTTCAGCTGGCTTAAGCTCATCCACACTCTTTATCAGCTCTTCCTCAGTCTCACCAGCTGGTTTTAGCTCAATCCAACTCTCTACATCTGGTTTTAGCTCAGTATGATCGCCTTTCTTCCATCCTGGTTTGTCCTTTGTTTGATGATCAGCTGGCTCGGCCATGGTTACATCAACTAGAAGCTTCAACCTTGCCTTTGCCCTTGTCAAGAGCACTGCTTGGTTTGGTTTCTTCTCTTGGGTAGGACTTGTTGTCCTTCTGGAATGGCTTAGACTCCTTACGGTAAGGTGACTTCTCTTCCTTGTTGTTGTGTAACCGGTTAGAGCCATACTGATTGCGTGAGTGTCCCCTCCTCTTGAGTTGTTGCTCAACAAGAATAGCCTTGTGTAGCATCTCTTCAAGCTCCACATAATGTTGCATCTCAACATTGTCTTGTATCTCTCGGTTTAGACCACAAAGGAACCTTGACATGGTTGCTTCTCTATCTTCTGATATGCTAGCCCTTAGCATGAGTAACTCCATCTCCTGGTAATACTCCTCCACTGATCTTGATCCTTGGGTAAGTTTCCTGAGCCGGTGGTGCAAGTCTCTGTGGTAATGACTTGGAACAAACCTCTTGCGCATGATAGACTTCATCTCGGTCCAAGTCTCAACTGGTTCCTCTCCATTCCTCCTACGAGTTGTGATGTACTGATCCCACCAACTTAGAGCATAGTCATAGAACTCAGTGGCAGCAATCTGAATCTTCTTGTGGTTTGTGTACTGCTTACACTGAAAGACTAACTCAATCTTCTTCTCCCACTCAAGGTAGGCATCCGGATCAGCTTTGCCATGGAATGGGGGTATCTTGATCTTCAAACCAGCAAGCTCATCTCCCTGGTTCATCCTTCCCTCTTGGACACGCCTATGTCTTCTTTGGCTTAGCCTTGAGGATGAAAAGAGGTGTTCATACTCATTGTCAGTCTCCTCATAACCATCATGCTCTTGGCGAGTTGCATGAGGTCTCTCTTCTCTCCTAGTCTCTCGGTTTGGCACTAGACTAGTAGCTCTCCTGATGTCTTCTCTGAGCTCTCTCCGGATGTCATTGAGGTTGGTCCTCATCATCTCGGTCATGGTTGCCACCATGTTCTGGTTGAGTTGAGTCGACATAGCCTCCATGAGAAGCTTGTTCTTCCTGACGAGTTCAGCTTCTTCTTCAGACTCGGATACCATGCTTCCTGCACAAAGGTAAACAAAATAACCAGTAAAAGGTTTCTAGGTAACAAGATAAGCAAAAAGGAAAAAGAAATCAAGCTTGTTTTGCAAGACAAAAGCAAAAAGGAGAAAATCGGCTAGGTAAAAAGGAAAAGGTTTCTGCCTACCAAGCAAAAAGGAAACACCTCTAAACTTTTTCTATTCTTCTCTAAGGTTTTCTAGCACCCTAACAACCTTAATCTACTCGTGTTCAAGGTGATTAACAAGTTAAACAGATGAAACAAGTGATCTACAAAGGCAAAGATGATGCGGCTAGGGTTTCTCTCTCTAGGGCTTCCGCAAAAACCAAAAAATGAAAGTTTAAGAACCTTGTCTAATCTCTTATGAAACTCGAGCAGCCCTAAACAGATTAGTTCTACTGTTTATTCAAGGTGATAGAGATGAAACACAGATGAAACAAAAAGAAACAAGAGAGAAAACGAGTACTTCCCAACCAAAGTTGCTCTGATACCACTTGATGCGTCCCTAGGATGCTCTCTGGTTGATGGGAATGGATAGATCCTTGCAAGAACGAATCAGTGACTCAAGTTCTTCAAGGTTTGTGGATTGAATGGTGACACAAGAGGGATGGAAGATCTCTTGATACTCCTAGATGAACAAATCGGATATGACACACCAATTTAGACACACTTAGGTCTCTGGATACTACACACCAGAACTCGACACACTTTCTAGAGAGAGAGCCGTCAAGGAGAAAGATAACTTATTGATTAAAAGATGGATGATTACAATAGGGTTTAGAGACCCATTTAAATAAGGAGAAACCAGAGAACATGCTCTCTAGGGTTTCGGAAATAAGCAAAAAAGGAAAACTATAGTTTAAGTTTAACATAAGCTTTAAAATGAAAAAAAATGTAAACTTCTTTATCCTTGGACCGAGATAGGGTCTAAGTGATGTGAAGACAAGTTGTGGCCTCGTTAAAAACCTTCCTCCGGAAAACCTCGTGGGACAAAACCAAAAGCAAGGAAAAGAGCACGCACCCCATGTCTTGCCTAGACACTAACTCAGCTTGATGTAGAGATGGCTTGAATGGTGATCAAGACATCTCGGATCAGCCCTTGTCCAAGACTTTCTTGTTGTGGATGTGAAGTGAGTAATCCAACAACATTCTCTTTAAGCTTCTTGACTCTGGAACGAGTCATGGGACCTTCAAGAATGGCTAGAGCATCATCACCAGGCTGCTGGTGCAATGTGGCTTCATGTGGCTCATCTAGACTCTCCTTGTTCTCCTTTGTGATCCGGTCCATGATCACATCAGCCCCCGCCCTCAATATGCATCGATAGCCCGGATGTCTCCGAACCCCCGCCCTCATAAGCGATGCTAATCCAGATCTCTCTGAACAGCCCTCATAAGCGTTGCTAATCAAGATCTCTCTGAACAGCCGCCCTCCACACATAGTCCCTACCCATATCTATGTATACGTATATATATATATATATATATATATAACATCATTTAACATCACTCAATCCATATCAAGTTGAATCCTCTTGACCCCTAACTCCGGTTTACATTGAATTCTAACTATCACACAAGACTCGATCCAATCAGATGGAACATGTTTCGAAACTAAACTACGATAGAAAGAATTCTACACTAGTAACGGGATTTACGGAATAGACCCTCACCTTAGCCATGATCGGAAAACGAAAAATAATGAATGGCTCGATCACCAAAGAAGACTAGGGTTCACCATCGATTAAGATCTCGCCAACAACATCCGGATCGGAAAAGAACATAAACAAAACAATAGGAGACATGATTAAAACAATATTAATTTAGGGTTTATTACACAAGATTACTTGTTTCACAAGCAACTTGGGAAAAGAAGCACTAAACCTCACGAAGTGGATTTGCGGTAGATGACGATGGTGATATGATCTCTAGTACATCACGACAGGACTTTCCCGTGACATGACGAGTCTCTGGTGTTGGCTCATGATTAAAAAAAAAAATTATTAATAACTAATCTAGGGTTAATGGGCCTTGCGAAGCAAGAAACAATAAATTCCCATTAACCTTCACGGCTAAGGTTTTGCGGCGAGGAGTCTTTGGTTCCGGCAGCATGGACAACTTCTCCGATGGATCATCACTCATCGACGACGAAATTCACTGACTGGTGGTGGTGAACGGTGTGGCTCCGATGCAGGATCGTGTCACCTCCTCTCGGTTCTCTGTCACGACAATGACAAAGCATGGAGATGACTTCGGTTCTGTCAACGGTGGTCCACCGGCGACAGTGGCTTCTACTCCGGTGACAGTGCCTGGTGGTGATTGATAACGCTTACGGTACTCCTCCTTTGATCGCCATCAAAGCCTAGAGATGGGATGCTGGTGAGGAGAGGAGATAAGAAAAAAACCACACGGGTGGAGGGGAAGAGAAAAATAATTTAACTGAGGCGGCTCTCATTCTTTGACGAAGGAGATACACAAATATAAAATAATTAGGTATAGGAACATTTATACCGGATCAAAAGTAAGGAAAATATAGCTCGGTTGGTTTTAAAGATAATTATAATTTGAAGTAAACCAAGACCGGTTTATAGGGAAGCTGCGTCACGATCGTTACAATTCTCCCCCACTTAATCAGAATTCGTCCCGAATTCCAAAGAGACGATGAAAGAACGTTCACTGTTTCGAAGAAGAGAACAACACAAGATAATAGACGATGGAAAAGAAAGAAAACTTGGTCTTCTCCTACAAAAGGAAGAAAATCAGAATCTTTATTGACTAACCGAATGATACTAGGCAGGAGGGTGCCATTTTTTTTCAAAAACTCCCAATCCCAAAAACATTAAAATTGTTTGAAACCGCGTCCCATAAATCACCATCCCGGGTCGGAGCCGGGACGGAACCCGCTCTGATACCAAATTGTAACACCCGTCTCCTCCTCTCTTGAGAACGGCGTGCTACTACCGGCACAAGATCGAATTAAACCGATTTATAAAAATATCGATTAACATATATTAAAATATTTAATAAAATAAAAAGCGAGATAAATAAATTTTAAATTTAGAAACAGAAATAAAATATACACAAGATAAATTATTTTTTACATTTAATAACCAGAATAATTTATATCAAAAATTTGTATAAAACCGAATGAAAACCGATATAAATACGATGATCCCCAAGACACCAAACCGTCCAGATATCTGACTACTCGTCATCCTCACCTGAAAGGGGAAGAAAGAGGGGTGAGCAACAGGGGAGTCACTCAGTGAGGTATGAGATGCTAGACACGCAAACCACTGACTAAAAAAATAGAACTCCCACTATGGAAGTTTAGCCCTAGCATGAACAAACACGACGCCTAAAGCATCACACAAAACAATCAATGCGCTGATAGTGCATAACTAGCTCATACACTCCGCATTCTCCTCATACGGATATACGACATCATAATAAGCGTCGCTAGCCCAGACATCTCTGGACCCCCGCCCGTAACCAATAAGCGTCGAATGCAAACGTCTCTGCACCACGCCCCACACAAATATGCGTCGATAGCCCAAACGTCTCTGAGCCCCCGCCCTCAATATGCGTCGATAGCCCGGATGTCTCCGAACCCCCGCCCTCATAAGCGATGCTAATCCAGATCTCTCTGAACAGCCGCCCTCATAAGCGTTGCTAATCCAGATCTCTCTGAACAGCCGCCCTCCACACATAGTCCCTACTCATATCTATGTATATGTATATATATATATATATATATATATATATATATATATATATATATATATAACATCATTTAACATCACTCAATCCATATCAAGTTGAATCCTCTAGACCCCTAACTCCGGTTTACATTGAATTCTAACTATCACACAAGAATCGATCCAATCAGACGGAACATGTTTTGAAACTAAACTACGATAGAAAGAATTCTACACTAGTAACGGAATTTACGGAATAGACCCTCACCTTAGCCATGATCGGAAAACGAAAAATAATGAATGGCTCGATCACCAAAGAAGACTAGGGTTCACCATCGATTAAAATCTCGCCAACAACATCTGGATCGGAAAAGAACATAAACAAAACAATAGGAGACACGATTAAAACAATATTAATTTAGGGTTTATTACACAAGATTACTTGTTTCACAAGCAACTTGGGAAAAGAAGCACTAAACCTCACGAAGTGGATTTGCGGTAGATGACGATGGTGATATGATCTCTGGTACATCACGACAGGATTTTCCCGTGACATGACGAGTCTCTGGTGGTGACTCATGATTAAAAAAAATTATTAATAACTAATCTAGGGTTAATGGGTCTTGCGAAGCAAGAAACAATAAATTCCCATTAACCTTCACGGCTAAGGTTTTGCGGCGAGGAGTCTTTGGTTCCGGCAGCATGGACAACTTCTCCGATGGATCATCACTCATCGACGACGAAATTCACTGACTGGTGGTGGTGAACGGTGTGGCTCCGATGCCAGATCGTGTCACCTCCTCTCGGTTCTCTGTCATGACAATGACAAAGCGTGGAGATGACTTCGGTTCTGTCAACGGTGGTCCACCGGCGACAGTGGCTTCTACTCCGGTGACAGTGCATGGTGGTGATTGATAACGCTTACGGTACTCCTCCTTTGATCACCATCAAAGCCTAGAGATGGGATGCTGGTGAGGAGAGGAGATATATTACGAACAAGCTTCGAGAGTGAAGAGAAGAAGTTTTCGAAATAAAATCTCTCTCTCATCTTATTAAAATGAACATTTACATCTATATATAGTCAGCTGTACAATTGATAATTAAACCATCTAACTAACGAAACCGACTAAACCGTATTCTATATAGCATATAAACTAATAGGCCCCCTCAAGATGAGCTTCCATAAATATTATGAAGACTCATCTTGGACAAGAGATGATTGAACTGAGACGGAAATAAGGGTTTGGTCATAATGTCAGCCACTTGATCAGATGTGCGCACATGAAGAGTCTTGAGAACCCCTTTATCAAGCCATTCCCGGACAAAATGACAATCATTTTCAATATGTTTTGTCCGTTCATGAAAAACAGGATTAGTGGCTATATAGATCGCTGCTGTGCTATCCGAGAAAAGAATAGGAGTATGAATACGAGGTACCTTGAGATCATCCATCAACTTTCGTAGCCATATCATTTCCTTGGATGCACTGGACAGAGCACGGTATTCTGCTTCTGCAGAAGAACAGGATATTGTGTCCTGTTTCTTAGATCTCCATGAAACCAAGGAGTCACCAAGAAACATCGCAATGCCTGTAGTAGAACGCCTACTATCCCGGCAAGAAGACCAATCAGCATCAGCAAATCCCTTTAATGTTAGATCATGAGATGCAGAGTAAAAGAGGCCTTGGCCTACAGTGCCTTTGATGTACTGCAACACGCGATACACAGCATTGAGATGAGGAGCACAAGGAGCAGAGGAAAACTGACATAGTTTGTTGACAGCAAATGTGATATCCGGACGAGTGATTGTCAAATACATTAACCTGCCAACAAGACTCCTGTATCTCTCAGGATCATCCAAAGGAGTACCATCCTTCAATGCCAAATGGAGATTAGGAATCATAGGAGTAGATGTGGGTTTACAACCAAGCATACCCGTAGATGCAAGAATCTCCAAAGCATATTTCCGTTGACATAGAGAAATCCCTTGACTACTGCGAGCTATCTCCAATCCCAAGAAATATTTGAGCTCACCAAGATCTCTCAGTTTGAATTGCTGAGAAAGATCAAATGTCAACTGCTTTGAGTTTGAAGCATTCGTACTGGCCACAATTATATCATCCACGTATACCAACACTGCAAGAAAGTGACCATGATTGTAGTTCTTCATAAACAACGTATGATCACCCGTACCTCTTACGAATCCCAAACGCAATAAGGCAGTAGAAAATTTGAGAAACCATTGGCGAGAAGCTTGCTTCAAACCATAAATCGACTTCTTCAACCGAAATACAGCATTCTTAGGCAACGTAATGCCTTTCCTTTCTGCATATCCTTCAGGTATCCTCATATAGATTTCTTCTTCCAAGTCCCCATTCAAAAAGGCATTAGAAATATCTAGTTGATGAAGAAACCAACTCTTTGATGCAGCAACTTTCAGTAAGAAACGCACAGTGGTAAGCCTTGCTACTGGAGAGAAAGTTTCTGTATAATCCAACCCTTCCTTTTGAGTAAAGCCTTTCGCAACCAACCTAACTTTATGCCTCTCAAGACTGCCATCTGCATTAAACTTCAAAGAATACAAAACCTTACACCCTACAGCTTTCTTTCCAGCTGGTAAAGTGGTAACTTCCCACGTCTCAGTCATTTCCATAGCCCCAAATTCTTTATCAATAGCTTCACACCACTCCTTAGAGTTCTTTGCCTCAGAATATGATTGAGGGATTGGAATCTTGGTGATGTTGTTTATATAAGATAGATGAGATGGAGAAAGTTTGGAATATGAAAGAGAAGATGAAATTGGGTAAGTTATGTTTGAATCCAAACTGTAACAATGATAATCCTGTAAATGTGCAGGTTGTTTACGGGCACGAGAAGAAATTTGTGATGGAAGATTAGAAGATGAAGAAATTTCTGGTGAAAAGGGTGTATGTGTGGTACCTGAAGGCAAAGACGAAACCGGTGTGAAGAGTTTGAGAGTATCATCAGATGATGAATCTGAAGTCATTGGGAAGACATTCTCGTGGAAGATGACGTTTCTGGATAGTGAAATCCGGTGTGTTTCCAAGTCCAACAGCTTATATCCTTTGACACCAGCCGGGTATCCCAAGAATACACAAGCTCGAGAACGCGGTTTAAACTTGTGTCTCTGTTTTGGTGATGTAGAACCGTAACACAAGCAACCAAAAGTTCTCATCTGGTCATAAACAGGAGCTTTCCCAGTCAAAATCTCAAAAGGAGTCTTATTTCCAAGCAAAGGAGTAGGAGTTCGATTGATGACAAAGACCGCAGTCAAGATGCTATCACCCCAATACGCGAGTGGAAGCTGTGACTGAAGCATAAAAGCCCTTGCAACGTTGAGTAAATGCTGGTGCTTGCGTTCTACCACTGAGTTTTGCTCCGGAGTCTCAGGGCACGAGTGATAAGACATAATACCCTTGTCTTGAAAGAATGACGAGAAGTTTAACTCCGGTGCATTATCCGATCTTACTCCTTTAATTTTCACATTATACTGGTTTTCAACCTGTGTAACAAACATGGGAAACACCTTGATTACTTCATCCTTTGTACGCAGTAAATAGACCCAAGTAGCTCGAGAATGATCATCCACTATTGTCAAAAAGTACTTAAAACCATCCACTGTCTCAACAGAAAAAGGGCCCCAAACATCAATATGCAAAAGTTCAAAGTTTGAATTACATATGTTGTTGGGGGAAGGAAATGAAAGTTTCTTCTGTTTTGCCAAATGACATATATGGCAATAAGCATTGCCTTTATTCTTATGTCTTGTTGTGCCCAACTTATCCGATATCATGTCAAGTCTTGAGTAAGACGCATGACCCATTCTGTTGTGCCAAGTACCAATATCCACCACCGCATTTACTCTCATAGAAGTCTCTTTGATATCCAGCACATACAGATTCCCAATTCGTCTACCCTGACCAATCGTCAAGTCCCTGGTACGATCCTGTATTTCACAAGTAGAGGGATCAAACATAACTCTGGAACCAAGATCAGTCGTCAAGGAGCTTATACTGATGAGATTTAAACGAAACTCTGGAATAAACAAAACATTCCGAAGAAGAATGTGTTCATTTATCTGAATATTTCCAACTCCACTGATCTTGATCATAGAGCCATTAGGTAGATTCACAAAGCTGGGAATAGTTGTATCTAAAGATTCAAATAGTCCTTTGTCATGAGAAACATGATGTGTGGCACCAGAATCTAAGACCCAAGTGTCAGTATGAAGAACGTTTTGAGAAATAGTGAGAATACCAATGAAACATAATGTAGATTTGGAAAAGGTGATACCCGAAATCTCATTATTGTTCTGAGAAGTTGATGCTTCCCCTTGACTAGAAATCCTGTTGCTTTGGAGCTGAGAACTGAACAAAGCAATGAATTGTTGTATCTGGTCTTTAGAGAGATTTCCAATCAAATTGTCCAGAGGTATAGGCTTTGCTTCAGGTTTAGTAGACAAATTCACTTGAGGAGTAACTGATGTTGATTTCTGAAACTTCTCAGGTGGTTTGCCTTTTGAAGTGTAACCCGGAGGAAAACCATGTTTCTTGTAACACCTCTCTGCAATATGACCAACCTTGTTGCAGAACGAACAAATTGGTTTCCCTTTGTGAGCACCAGATTGAACATAGCTGATACTCGAGTTATCCAAAGACAATGATGTGTTCCCAGACACCTGAAAAGCAGCAGGGGATATCGCAGTAGTGAAGCTCTTTTGGCTATCATCTTGGTCCAATATGTTTTAAACTTCAGTGAGAGAAGGCAAAGTCTTTTTCATGATTATCTGACGACGGATCACAGCATATGATTCATTGAGTCCTGCCAGAAACTTCACAATTTTAGCACGCTCAACCTTTTGTTGAAGTTGAACTGCATTCCCACACGTACAAGGATCATCCGGTTCTTCACAGTTCTCCAAGTTGCTCCACAACGTTTTCAGTTTGGTGAAGTAGTCCGATAGAGATAAAGATCCTTGACGCAAATCCTGAATCTCCTGTGTGAGATTGTATGTTCTTGGCAAATTTGTCATATGGAATCTACTATGCAAATCACGCCAAACATCAGTAGCATCACTTAATCGGAGGATACTACGATAGATCTGAGTTGATACCGAGTTAAGAATCCAAGACTTAACGAGACTGTTGCATCTAGACCAAACGCGAAAGTTCAAATCAGATTCCATAGGACGAGGTAATGATCCATCAACAAATCTTATCTTGTTTTTCGCATCCAGAGCAATTTTCATCGCAGCTTCCCAATCATCAAAGTTTGATCCATCTAGTTTGATAGAAATGAGTAGCAAACCTGGATGATCGGAAGTATGCATAAAGAATGGAGAATGAATCGAATCCACATGATCAACACCAACAGACGGTCACGAAGCTTGAGCAGCCGGACCTGTATTCGCCGGAGAAGCATTCGGAGCTACGCGGGTTGTTACACGGGTCAATCGACGGGGAATCTTCTTCACAGATACCATCGGAGCTTGATGATGAGTGAATCACGAGCTCGATCGAGAGAAATCAATGGATAATCAAGCTCAATGTTGGCTCTAATACGATATTACGAACAAGCTTCGAGAGTGAAGAGAAGAAGTTTTCAAAATAAAATATCTCTCTCATCTTATTAAAATGAACATTTACATCTATATATAGTCAGCTGTACAATTGATAATTAAACCATCTAACTAACCAAACCGACTAAACCGTATTCTATATAGCATATAAACTAATAAGATAAGAAAAAAACCACACGGGTGGAGGGGAAGAGAAAAATAATTTAACGGAGGTGGCTCTCATTCTTTGACGAAGGAGATACACAAATATAAAATAATTAGGTATAGGAACATTTATACAGGATCAAAAGTAAGGAAAATATAGCTCGGTTGGTTTTAAAGATAATTATAATTTAAAGTAAACCAAGACCGGTTTATAGGGAAGCTGGGTCACGATCGTTACATTATGATGAAGAAGTTATCCCACTTTTAATCGAAGTGACTCTAATTTACTTTGTTTGGAGATTTGGCAATTTCTTCTTGATTCTAATCAAATCAGAATGAATCAAGATGTAAGAAGCTTGATTTGGACTCATAAATCAGTGAAGAATCATCCTGAAGTTGAATCAATATCATTGGACTTATGATGAAGAAGTTATTTCACTTTTAACCGAAATGATTCTAGTTTACCCTGTTTGGAGATTTGGCAATTTCTTTTAGATTCTAATCAAACCAGAATGAATCACGATTTAAGAGCTTGATTTGTACTCATAAATCAGTGTAGAATCACCCTGAAGTTGAATCAATATCATAGGAGTTATGATGAAGACGTTATCCCACTTTTAACCGAAGTGATTCCAGTTTGCCCTTTTTGGTGATTTGGCAATTTATTCTTGATACTAATAAAACCAGAATGAATAACGATGTAAGTATCTTGATTTGGAAGGCTAAATCATTAAAGAATCACCCTGAAGTTGAATCAATATCATAGGAGTTATGATGAAGAAGTTATCCCACTTTTAACCGAAGTTAATCCAGTTTACCCTTTTTGGAGATTTGGTAATTTCTTCTTATTCTAATCAAACCAGAATGAATCAAGATGTAAGAAGCTCGATTTGGACTCATAAATCAGTGAAGAATCATCCTGAAGTTGAATCAATATCATTGGACTTATGATGAAGAAGTTATTCCACTTTTAACCGAAATGATTCTAGTTTACCCTGTTTGGAGATTTGGCAATTTCTTCTAGATTCTAATGAAACCAGAATGAATCACGATTTAAGAGCTTGATTTTCACTCATAAATCAGTGTAGAATCACCCTGAAGTTGAATCAATATCATAGGAGTTATGATGAAGACGTTATCCCACTTTTAACCGAAGTCATTCCAGTTTGCCCTTTTTGGTGATTTGGCAATTTATTCTTGATACTAATAAAACCAGAATGAATCACGATGTAATTATCTTGATTTGGAAGGCTAAATCATTAAAGAATCACCCTGAAGTTTAATCAATATCATAGGAGTTATGATGAAGAAGTTATCCCACTTTTAAATGAAGTGATTCCAGTTTGCCCAATTTGGAAATTTGGTAATTTCTTGATACAAATAAAACCAGAATGAATCACGATGAAAGAAACTTGATTTGGACTCATAAATCAGTTTAGAATCACCCTGAAGTTGAATCAAGATCATAGGAGTTGTGATGAAGAAGTTATTCCACTTTTAACTGAAGTGATTCCAGTTTGCCTTGTTTGGAGAGTTGGCAATTTCTTCTTGATACTAATAAAACCAGAATGAATCAAGATGTAAGAAGCTTGATTTGGACTCATAAATCAGCTTAGAATCACCTTGAAGTTGAATCAAGATCATAGGAGTTATGATGAAGAAGTTATCCCACTTTTAACCGAAGTGGCTCCAATTTACCTTGTTTGGAGATTTGGCAATTTCTTCATGATACTAATAAAGCCAGAATGAATCACGATGAAAAAATATTGATTTGGACTCATAAATCAGTTTAGAATCATCCTGAAGTTGAATCAATATCATTGGACCTATGATGAAGAAGTTATCCCATTTTAAACCGAAGTGATTCCAGTTTGTCCTGTTTGGAGAGTTGGCAATTTCTTCATGATACTATTAAAGCCAGAATGAATCACGATGTAAGAATCTTGATTTGGACTCACAAATCAGTGGAGAATCATCCTGAAGTTGAATCAATATCATTGGAGTTATGATGAAGAACTTATCCCACTTTTAACCGAAGTGATTCCAGTTTGCTCTCTTTGGAGATTTGACAATTTCTTCTTGATACAAACAAAACCATAATGAATTAAGATTTAAGATGCTTGATTTGGACTCATAAATCAGTTTAGAATCACCCTGAATTTGAATCAAGATCATAGGAGTTATGATGAAGAAGTTATCCCAATTTTAACCGAAGTGACTCCAGTTTACCATGTTTGGAGATTTGGCAATTTCTTCTGATTCTAATCAAACCAGAATGAATCAAGATGTAAGAAGATTGATTTGGACTCATAAATCAGTGTAGAATCACCATGAATTTGAATCAATATCATTGGAGTTATGATGAAGAACTTATCCCACTTTTAACCGAAGTGATTCCAGTTTGCTCTATTTGGAGATTTGGCAATTTCTTCTTGATACAAATAAAACCAGAATGAATTACGATGTAAGATGCTTGATTTGGACTCATAAATCAGTTTAGAATCACCCTGAATTTGAATCAAGATCATAGGAGTTATGATGAAGAAGTTATCCCAATTTTAACCGAAGTGACTCTAGTTTACCATGTTTGGAGATTTGGCAATTTCTTCTGATTCTAATCAAACCAGAATGAATCAAGATGTAAGAAGCTTGATTTGGACTCATAAATCAGTGTAGAATCACCATGAAGTTGAATCAATATCATAGGAGTTATGATGAAGAAGTTATTCCACTTTTAACCGCAGTGATTCCAGTTGGCCTGTTTGGAGAGTTGGCAATTTCTTCTTGATACTAATAAAACCAGAATGAATCACGATGTAAGAAGTTTGATTTGGACACATAAATCAGATTAGAATCACCCTGAAGTTGAATCAATATCATTGGACTTATGATGAAGAAGTTATCCCACTTTTAACCGAAGTTACTCCAATTTACGTTGTTTGGAGATTTGGCAATTTCTTCATGATACTAACAAAGACAGAATGAATCACGATGTAAAAATCTTGATTTGGACTCATAAATCAGTTTATAATCATCCTGAAGTTGAATCAATATCATTGGACTTATGATGAAGAAGTTATCCCACTTTTAACCGAAGTGATTCCAGTTTATCCTGTTTGGAGAGTTGGCAATTTCTTCATGATACTATTAAAGCCAGAATGAATCACGATGTAAGAATCTTGATTTGGACTCATAAATAAGTGGAGAATCATCCTGAAGTTGAATCAATATCATTGAAGTTATGATGAAGAAGTTATCCCACTTTTAACCGAAGTGATTCCAGTTTGCTCTATTTGGAAATTTGGCAATTTCTTCTTGATACTAATAAAAACAGAATAAATTACGATGTAATATGCTTGATTTGGACTCATAAATCAGTTTAGAATCACCCTGAATTTGAATCAAGATCATAGGAGTTATGATGAAGAAGTTATCCCAATTTTAACCGAAGTGTCTCCAGTTTACCATGTTTGGAGATTTGGCAATTTCTTCTGATTCTAATCAAACCAGAATGAATCAAGATGTAAGAAGCTTGATTTGGACTCATAAATCAGTGTAGAATCACTCTGAAGTTGAATCAATATCATAGGAGTTATGATGAAGAAGTTATCCCACTTTTAAACGAAGTGATTCCAGTTTGCCCTGTTTGGAGAGTTGACAATTTCTTCTTGATACTAATAAAACCAGAATGAATCACGATGCAAGAAGCTTGATTTGTACTCATAAATCAGTTTAGAATCACCCTGAAGTTGAATCAAGATCATATGAGTTATGATGAAGAAGTTATTCCACTTTTAACCGCAGTGATTCCAGTTTGCCCTGTTTGGAGAGTTGGCAATTTCTTCTTGATACTAATAAAACCAGAATGAATCACGATGTAAGAAGTTTTATTTGGACTCATAAATCAGCTTAGAATCACCCTGAAGTTGAATTAAGATCATAGGAGTTATGATGAAGAAGTTATCCCACTTTTAACCGAAGTGATTCCAGTTTGCCCTGTTTGGAGAGTTGGCAATTTCTTCATTATACTAATAAAGCTAGAATGAATCACGATGTAAGAATATAGATTTGGACTCATAAATCAGTGTAGAATCATCCTGAATTTGAATCAATATCATTGGACTTATGATGAAGAAGTTATCCCACTTTTAACCGAAGTGATTCCAGTTTGTCCTGTTTGGAGATTTGGCAATTTATTCTTGATAATAATAAAACTAGAATGAATCACGATGTAAGAAGCTTGATTTGGACTCATAAATCAGTGTAGAATCACCCTGAATTTAAAGCAAGATCATAGGAGTTATGATGAAGACGTTATCCCACTTTTAACCGAAGTGACTCTAGTTTACCCTGTTTTGATATTTTGCAATTTCTTCTTGATTCTAATCAAACCAGAATGAATCAAGATATAAGAAGCTTTATTTGGACTTATAAATCAGTGGATAATCACCCTAAAGTTGAAACAATATCATAGGAGTTATGATGAAGAAGTTATCCCACTTTTAACCGAAGTGAATCCATTTTACCCTTTTTGGAGATTTGGTTATTTGTTCTTGATACTAATAAAACCATAATGAATCATGATGTAAGAAGCTTGATTTGGACTAATAAATCGGTGTAGAATCACCATGAAGTTGAATCAATATCAAAGGAGTTATGATGAAGAAGTTATCCCACTTTTAACCGAAGTGATTCCAGTTTGCCCTGTTTGGAGATTTGGCAATTTATTCTTGATACTAGTAAAACCAGAATGAATCACGATGTAAGTATCTTGATTTGGACGCAAAAATCAGTCTAGAATCACCCTGAAGTTGAATCAATATCATAGGAGTTATGATTGAGAAGTTATCCCACTTTTAACCGAAGTGATTCCAGTTTACCCAGTTTGGAGATTTGGCAATTTCTTCTTGGTTCTAATCAAACCAGAATGAATCAAGAAGTAAGAAGCTATATTTGTACTCATAAATCAGTGGAGAATCATCCTGAAGTTGAATCAATATCATTGGAGTTATGAAGAAGAAGTTATCCCACTTTTAACCGAAGTGATTCCAGTTTGCTCTATTTGGAGATTTGGCAATTTCATCTTGATACAAATAAAAACAGAATGAATTACGATGTAAGAAGCTTGATTTGGACTCATAAATCAGTTTAGAATCACCCTGAATTTGAATCAAGATCATAGGTGTTATGATGAAGAAGTTACCCAATTTTAACCGAAGTTATTCCAGTTTGCCCTGTTTGGAGAGTTGGCAATTTCTTCTTGATACTAATAAAACGAGAATGAATCACGATGTAAGAAGCTTGATATGGACTCATAAATCCGTTTAGAATCACCATGAAGTTGAATCAAGATCATAGGAGTTATGATGAAGAAGTTATCCCACTTTTAACCGAAGTGACTCTAATTTACTTTGTTTGGAGATTTGGCAATTTTTTCTTGATTCTAATCAAATCAGAATGAATCAAGATGTAAGAATCTTGATTTGGACTCATAAATCAGTGAAGAATCATCCTGAAGTTGAATCAATATCATTGGACTTATGATGAAGAAGTTATTCCACTTTTAACCGAAATGATTCTAGTTTACCCTGTTTGGAGATTTGGCAATTTCTTCTAGATTCTAATGAAACCAGAATGAATCACGATTTAAGAGCTTGATTTGCACTCATAAATCAGTGTAGAATCACCCTGAAGTTGAATCAATATCATAGGAGTTATGATGAAGACGTTATCCCACTTTTAACCGAAGTGATTCCAGTTTGCCCTTTTTGGTGATTTGGCAATTTATTCTTGATACTAATAAAACCAGAATGAATCACGATGTAATTATCTTGATTTGGAAGGCTAAATCATTAAAGAATCACCCTGAAGTTTAATCAATATCATAGGAGTTATGATGAAGAAGTTATCCCACTTTTAACTGAAGTGATTCCAGTTTGCCCAATTTGGAAATTTGGCAATTTCTTGATACAAATAAAACCAGAATGAATCACGATGCAAGAAACTTGATTTGGACTCATAAATCAGTTTAGAATCACCCTGAAGTTGAATCA
Organism: Moricandia moricandioides; assembly: GCA_905132885.1. Taxonomy (NCBI): domain Eukaryota; kingdom Viridiplantae; phylum Streptophyta; class Magnoliopsida; order Brassicales; family Brassicaceae; genus Moricandia; species Moricandia moricandioides. Next base: position 84,930 of record CAJHQQ010001300.1, read on the forward strand.
AGATCATAGGAGTTGTGATGAAGAAGTTATTCCACTTTTAACTGAAGTGATTCCAGTTTGCCTTGTTTGGAGAGTTGGCAATTTCTTCTTGATACTAATAAAACCAGAATGAATCAAGATGTAAGAAGCTTGATTTGGACTCATAAATCAGCTTAGAATCACCATGAAGTTGAATCAAGATCATAGGAGTTATGATGAAGAAGTTATCCCACTTTTAACCGAAGTGGCTCCAATTTACCTTGTTTGGAGTTTTGGCAATTTCTTCATGATACTAATAAAGCCAGAATGAATCACGATGTAAGAATCTTGATTTGGACTCACAAATCAGTGGAGAATCATCCTGAAGTTGAATCAATATCATTGGAGTTATGATGAAGAACTTATCCCACTTTTAACCGAAGTGATTCCAGTTTGCTCTCTTTGGAGATTTGACAATTTCTTCTTGATACAAATAAAACCATAATGAATTACGATGTAAGATGCTTGATTTGGACTCATAAATCAGTTTAGAATCACCCTGAATTTGAATCAAGATCATAGGAGTTATGATGAAAAAGTTATCCCAATTTTAACCGAAGTGACTCCAGTGTACCATGTTTGGAGATTTGGCAATTTCTTCTGATTCCAATCAAACCAGAATGAATCAAGATGTAAGAAGCTTGATTTGGACTCATAAATCAGTGTAGAATCACCATGAAGTTGAATCAATATCATAGGAGTTATGATGAAGAAGTTATCCCACTTTTAAACGAAGTGATTCCAGTTTGCCCTGTTTGGAGTGTTGGCAATTTCTTCTTGATACTAATAAAACCAGAATGAATCACGATGCAAGAAGCTTGATTTGGACTCATAAATCAGTTTAGAATCACCCTAAAGTTGAATCAAGATCATAGGAGTTATGATGAAGAAGTTATTCCACTTTTAACCGCAGTGATTCCAGTTTGCCCTGTTTTGAGATTTGGCAATTTCTTCATGATACTAACAAAGACAGAATGAATCACGATGTAAAAATCTTGATTTGGACTCATAAATCAGTGTAGAATCATCCTGAAGTTGAATCAATATCATTGGACTTATGATGAAGAAGTTATCCCACTTTTAACTGAAGTGATTCAAGTTTACCCTGTTTGGAGATTTGACAATTTCTTCTTGGTTCTAATCAAACTAGAATGAATCAAGAAGTAAGAAGCTCTATTGGGACTCATAAATCAGTGAAGAATTATCCTGAATTTGAATCAATATCATTGGAGTTATGATGAAGAAGTTATCCCACTTTTAATCGAAGTGATTCCAGTTTACCGTGTTTGGAGATTTGACAATTTCTTCTTGATTCTAATCAAACCAGAATGAATCAAGATATAATAAGCTTTATTTGGACTTATAAATCAGTGGATAATCACCCTAAAGTTGAAACAATATCATAGGAGTTATGATGAAGAAGTTATCCCACTTTTAACCGAAGTGAATCCATTTTACCCTTTTTGGAGATTTGTTTATTTGTTCTTGATACTAATAAAACCATAATGAATCACAATGTAGGAAGCTTGATTTGGACTAATAAATCAGTGTAGAATCACCATGAAGTTCAATCAATATCATAGGAGTTATGATGAAGAAGTTATCACACTTTTAAACGAAGTGATTCCAGTTTGCCCTATTTGGAGATTTGGCAATTTATTCTTGATACTAGTAAAACCAGAATGAATCACGATGTAAGTATCTTGATTTGGATGCATAAATCAGTCTAGAATCACCCTGAAGTTGAATCAATATCATAGGAGTTATGATGAAGAAGTTATCCCACTTTTAACCGAAGTGATTCCAGTTTACCCTGTTTGGAGATTTGGCAATTTCTTCTTGGTTCTAATCAAACCAGAATGAATCAAGAAGTAAGAATCTCTATTGGGACTCATAAATCAGTGGAGAATTATCCTGAATTTGAATCAATATCATTGGAGTTATGATGAAGAAGTTATCGCACTTTTAACCAAAGTGATTCCAGTTTGCTCTATTTGGAGATTTGGCAATTTCTTCTTGATACTAATAAAACCAGAATAAATTACGATGTAAGATGCTTGATTTGGACTCATAAATCAGTTTAGAATCACCATGAAGTTGAATCAAGATCATAGGAGTTGTGATAAAGAAGTTATTCCACTTTTAACTGAAGTGATTTCAGTTTGCCCTGTTTGGAGAGTTGGCAATTTCTTCTTGATACTAATAAAACCAGAATGAATCAAGATGTAAGAAGCTTGATTTGGACTCATAGATCAGCTTAGAATCACCTTGAAGTTGAATCAAGATCATAGGAGTTATGATGAAGAAGTTATCCCACTTTTAACCGAAGTGATTCCAGTTTGCCCTATTTGGAGAGTCGGTAATTTCTTCACGATACTAATAAAACCAGAATGAATCATGATGTAAGAATCTTTATTTGGACTCATAAATCAGAGTAGAACCATCCTGAAGTTGAATCAATATCATTGGACTTATGATGAAGAAGTTATCCCACTTTTAACCGAAGTGATTTCAGTTTGCCCTGTTTGGAGAGTTGGCAATTTCTTCTTGATACTAATAAAACCAGAATGAATCACGATGCAAGAATCTTGATTAACACTAATAAATCAGTTTAGAATCACCCTGCAGTTGAATCAAGATCATAGGAGTTATGATGAAGAAGTTATCCCACTTTTAACCGAAGTGACTCCAATTTACCTTGTTTGGAGATTTGGCAATTTCTTCATGATACTAATAAAACCAGAATGAATCACGATGTAAGAATCTTGATTTGGACTTATAAATCAGTTTAGAATCATCCTGAAGTTGAATCAATATCATTGGACTTATGATGAAGAAGTTATCCCACTTTTAACCGAAGTGATTCCAGTTTGTCCTGTTTGGAGAGTTGGCAATTTCTTCATGATACTATTAAAGCCAGAATGAATCACGATGTAAGAATCTTGATTTGGACTCATAAATCAGTGTAGAATCATCCTGAAGTTGAATCAATATCATTGGACTTATGATGAAGAAGTTATCCCACTTTTAACTGAAGTGATTCCAGTTTGTCCTGTTTGGAGATTTGGCAATTTATACTTGATACTAATAAAATCAGAATGAATCACGATGTAGTAAGCTTTATTTGGACTCATAAATCAGTGTAGAATCACCCTGAAGTTGAATGAAGATCATAGGAGTTCTGATGAAGAAGTTATCCCACTTTTAAACGAAGTGATTCCAGTTTGCCATGTTTGGAGAGTTGGCAATTTCTTCTTGATACTAATAAAACCAGAATGAATCACGATGCAAAAAGCTTAATTTGGACTCATAAATCAGTTTAGAATAACCCTGAAGTTGAATCAAGATCATAGGAGTTATGATGAAGAAGTTATTCCACTTATAACCGAAGTGATTCCAGTTTGCCCTGTTTGGAGAGTTGGCAATTTCTTCTTGATACTAATAAAACGAGAATGAATCACGATGTAACAAGCTTGATTTGGACTCATAAATCCGTTTAGAATCACCCTGAAGTTGACTCAAGATCATAGGAGTTATGATGAAGAAGTTATCCTACTTTTAACCGAAGTGACTCCAATTTACTTTTTTTTGGAGATTTGGCAATTTCTTCTTGATTCTAATCAAATCAGAATGAATCAAGATGTAAGAAGCTTGATTTGGACTCATAAATCAGTGAAGAATCATCCTGAAGTTGAATCAATATCATTGGACTTATGATGAAGAAGTTATTCCACTTTTAACCGAAATGATTCTAGTTTACCCTGTTTGGAGATTTGGCAATTTCTTCTAGATTCTAATCAAACCAGAATGAATCACGATTTAAGAGCTTGATTTGTACTCATAAATCAGTGTAGAATCAAGATCATAGGTGTTATGATGAAGAAGTTATCCCAATTTTAACCGAAGTTATTTCAGTTTGCCATGTTTGGAGATTTGGCAATTTATTCTTGATACTAATAAAACCAGAATGAATCACGATGTAAGTATCTTGATTTGGAAGGCTAAATCAGTAAAGAATCACCCTGAAGTTGAATTAATATCATTGGACTTATGATGAAGAAGTTATCCCACTTTTAACCGAAGTGATTTCAGTTTGCCCTGTTTGGAGAGTTGGCAATTTCTTCTTGATACTAATAAAACCAGAATGAATCACAATGCAAGAAGCTTGATTTAGACTAATAAATCAGTTTAGAATCACCCTGCAGTTGAATCAAGATCATAGGACTTATGATGAAGAAGTTATCCCACTTTTAACTGAAGTGATTCCAGTTTGTCCTGTTTGGAGATTTGGCAATTTATACTTGATACTAATAAAATCAGAATGAATCACGATGTAATAAGCTTGATTTGGACTCATAAATCAGTGTAGAATCACCCATTATTTAAAGCAAGATCATAGGAGTTATGATGAAGAAGTTATCCCACTTTTAACCGAAGTGACTCCAGTTTACCCTGTTTGGAGATTTGGCAATTTCTTCTTGATTCTAATCAAACCAGAATGAATCAAGATGTAAGAAGCTTTATGTGAAATTATAAATCAGTGGATAATCACCCAAATTTTGAATCAATATGGTAGGAGTTATGATGAAGAAGTTATCCCACTTTTAACCGAAGTGAATCCAGTTTACCCTTTTTGGAGATTTGGCAATTTGTTCTTGATACTAATAAAACCAGAATGAATCATGATGCAAGCAGCTTGCTTTGGACTCATAAATCAGTGTAGAATCACCCTGAAGTTGAATGAAGATCATAGGAGTTATGATGAAGAAGTATCCCACTTTTAAACGAAGTGATTCCAGTTTGCCATGTTTGGAGAGTTGGCAATTTCTTCTTGATACTAGTAAAACCAGAATGAATCACGATGCAAGAAGCTTAAGTTGGACTCATAAATCAGTTTAGAATAACCCTGAAGTTGAATCAAGATCATAGGAGTTATGATGAAGAAGTTATTCCACTTTTAATTGAAGTGATTCCAGTTTGCCCTTTTTGGAGAGTTGGCAATTTCTTCTTGATATTAATAAAACCAGAATGAATCACGATGTAAAAATTTTGATTTGGACACATAAATCAGATTAGAATCTCCCTGAAGTTGAATCAATATCATTGGACTTATGATGAAGAAGTTATCCCACTTTTAACCGAAGTGACTCCAATTTACCTTGTTTGGAGATTTGACAATTTCTAAAACCAGAATGAATCACGATGTAAGAATCTTTTGGACTCAGAAATCAGTTTAGAATCATCCTGAAGTTGAATCAATATCATTGGACTTATGATGAAGAAGTTATCCCACTTTTAACCGAAGTGATTCCAGTTTGTCCTGTTTGGAGATTTGGCAATTTCTTCATGATACTAATAAAGCCATAATAAATCACGATGTAAGAATCTTGATTTGGACTCAAAAATCTGTTTAGAAGCATCCTGAAGTTGAATCAATATCATTGGACTTATGATGAAGAAGTTATCCCACTTTTAACCGAAGTGATCCCAGTTTTCCATATTTGGAGATTTGGCAATTTCTTCTTGATACTAATAAAACCAGAATGAATCATGATGTAAGAAGCTTGATTTTGACTCATAAATCAGCTTAGAATCACCCTGAAGTTGAATCAAGATCATAGGAGTTATGATGAAGAAGTTATCCCACTTTTAACCGAAGTGATTCCAGTTTGTTCTGTTTGGAGAGTTGGCAACTTCTTCATGATACTATTAAAGCCAGAATGAATCACGATGTAAGAATCTTGATTTTGACTCATAAATCAGTGGAGAATCATCCTGAAGTTGAATCAATATCATTGGAGTTATGATGAAGAAGTTATCCCACATTTAACCGAAGTTATTCCAGTTTGCTCTATGTGGAGATTTGGCAATTTCTTCTTGATACAAATAAAACCAGAATGAATTATGATGTAAGATGCTTGATTTGGACTCATAAATCAGTTTACAATCACCCTGAATTTGAATCAAGATCATAGGAGTTATGATGAAGAAGTTATCCCAATTTTAACGGAAGTGACTCCAGTTTACCATGTTTGGAGATTTGGCAATTTCTTTTTGATTCTAATCAAACCAGAATGAATCAAGATGTAAGAAGCTTTATTCGGACTCATAAATCAGTGGATAATCACCTTGCAGTTGAATCAATATCATAGGAGTTATGAGGAAGAAGTTATCCCACTTTTAACCGAAGTGATTCCAGTTTGCCCTGTTTGGAGATTTGGCAATTTTTTCTTGATACTTATAAAAACAGAATGAATCACGATGTAAGAAGACTGATTTGGACTTATAAATCAGTGTAGAACCACCCTGAAGTTGAAGCAAGATCATAGGAGTTATAATGAAGAAGTTATACCACTTTTAACCGAAGTGACTCTAGTTTACCCTGTTTGGAGATTTGGCAATTTCTTCTTGATTCTAATCAAAACAGAATGAGTCAGGATGTAAGAAGCTTTATTCGGAATCATAAATCAGTGGATAATCACCCTGAAGTTGAATCAATATCATAGGAGTTATGATGAAGAAGTTATCCCACTTTTAACCGAAGTGAATCCAGTTTACCTTGTTTGGAGATTTGGCAATTTCTTCTTGATTATAATCAAACCAGAATGAATCAAGATGTAAGACGCTTCATTTGGACTCATAAATCCGTGCAGAATCATCCTGAAGTTGAATCAAGATCATAGAAGTTATGATGAAGAAGTTATCCCACTTTTAACCGAAGTGATTCCAGTTTGCCCTGTTTGGAGAGTTGACAATTTCTTCTTGATACTAATAAAAAAAAGAATGAATCACGATGTAAGAAGATTGATTTGGACTCATAAATCAGTGTAGAACCACCCTGAAGTTGAAAAAAGATCATAGGAGTTATGATGAAGAAGTTATCCCACTTTTAACCGAAGTGACTCTAGTTTACCCTGTTTGGAGATTTGGCAATTTCTTCTTGATTCTAATCAAAACAGAATGAGTCAGGATATAAGAAGCTTTATTCGGACTCATAAATCAGTGGATAATCACCCTGAAGTTGAATCAATATCATAGGAGTTATGATGAAGAAGTTATCCCACTTTTAACCGAAGTGAATCCAGTTTACCTTGTTTGGAGATTTGGCAATTTCTTCTTGATTCTAATCAAACCAGAATGAATCAAGATGTAAGACGCTTCATTTGGACTCATAAATCAGTGCAGAATCATCCTGAAGTTGAATCAAGATCATAGGAGTTATGATGAAGAAGTTATCCCACTTTTAACCGAAGTGATTCCAGTTTGCCCTGTTTGGGGAGTTGACAATTTCTTCTTGATACTAATAAAACCAGAATGAATCACAATGCAAGAAGTTTGATTTGGACTCATAAATCAGTTTAGAATCACCCTGAAGTTGAATCAAGATCATAGGAGTTATGATGAAGAAGTTATTCCACTGTTAACCGAAGTGATTCCAGTTTGCCATGTTTTGGAGAGTTGGCAATATCTTCTTGATACTAATAAAACCAGAATGAATCACGATGCAAGAAGCTTGATTTAGACTCATAAATCAGTTTAGAATCACCCTGAAGTTGAATCAAGATCATAGGAGTTATGATGAAGAAGTTATCCCAATTTTAACCGAAGTGACTCCAATTTACCTTGTTTGGAGATTTGGTAATTTCTTTTTGATTCCAATCAAACCAGACTGAATCAAGATTTAAGAAGCTTGATTTGGACTCATAAATCAGTGCAGAATCATCCTGAAGTTGAATCAATATCATTGGACTTATGTTGAAGAAGTTATTCCACTTTTAAACGAAGTGATTCCAGTTTATCCTGTTTGGAGATTTGGCAATTTCTTCTTGATTCTAATCAAATCAGAATGAATCACGATGTAAGAAGCTTGATTAGTACTCATAAATCAGTGTAGAATCACCCTGAAGTTGAATCAATATCATAAGAGTTATGATGAAGAAGTTATCCCACTTTTAACCGAAGTGATTCCAGTTTGCATGTTTGGAGATTTGGCAATTTATTATTTATACTAATAAAACCAGAATGAATCATGATGTAAATATCATGATTTGGACGCATAAATCAGTCTAGAATCACCCTGAATTTGAATCAAGATCATAGGAGTTATGATGAAGAAGTTATCTCAGTTTTAACCGAAGTGACTCCAGTTTACCCTGTTTGGAGATTTCGCAATTTCTTCTTGCTTATAATCAAAACAGAATGAATCAAGATGTAAGAAGCTCTATTTGAACTCATTAATCAGTGGATAATCACCCTGAAGTTGAATCAATATCATAGGAGTTATGATGAAGAAGTTATCCCACTTTTAACCGAAGTGAATCCAATTTACCTTTTTATAGATTTGGCATTTTCTTCTTGATTTTAATAAAACCAGAATGAATCACGATGTAAGAAGCTTGATTTGGACTCATAATTCAGTGTAGAATCACCCTGAAGTAGAATCAAGATCATAGGAGTTATGATGAAGAAGTTATCCCACTTTTAACCGAAGTTATTCCAGTTTGCCCTGTTTGGAGAGTTGGCAATTTCTTCTTGATACTAATAAAATCAGAATGAATCACGATGTAAGAAGCTTGATTTTGACTCATAAATCAGATTAGAATCACCCTGAAGTTGAATCAAGATCATAGGAGTTACGATGAAGAAGTTATCTCACTTTTAACCGAAGTGATTCCAGTTTACCATGTTTGGAGATTTGGCAATTTCTTCTTGCTTCTAATCAAACCAGAATGAATCAAAAAGTAAGAAGCTCTATTTGGACTCATAAATCAGTGAAGAATCATCCTGAAGTTGAATCAATATCATTGGAGTTATGATGAAGAAGTTATCCCACTTTTAACCGAAGTGATCCCAGTTTTCCCTATTTGGAGATTTGGCAATTTCTTCTTGATACTTATAAAAACAGAATGAATCACGATGTAAGAAGACTGATTTGGACTCATAAATCAGTGTAGAACCACCCTGAAGTTGAAGCAAGATCATAGGAGTTATATTGAAGAAGTTATCCCACTTTTAACTGAAGTGACTCTAGTTTACCCTGTTTGAAGATTTGGTAATTTCTTCTTGATTCTAATCAAAACAGAATGAGTCAGGATGTAAGAAGATTTATTCGGACTCATAAATCAGTGAATAATCACCCTGAAGTTGAATTAATATCATAGGAGTTATGATGAAAAAGTTATCCCACTTTTAACCGAAGTGAATCCAGTTTACCTTGTTTGGAGATTTGGCAATTTCTTCTTGATTCTAATCAAACCAGAATGAATCAAGATGTAAGACGCTTGATTTGGACTAATAAATCAGTGCAGAATCATCCTGAAGTTGAATCAAGATCATAGGAGTTATGATGAAGAAGTTATCCCACTTTTAACCGAAGTGATTCCAGTTTGTCCTGTTTGGAGAGTTGACAATTTCTTCTTGATACTAATAAAACCAGAATGAATCACGATGCAAGAAGTTTGATTTGGACTCATAAATCAGTATAGAATCACCCTGAAGTTGAATCAAGATCATAGGAGTTATGATGAAGAAGTTATTCTACTGTTAACCGAAGTGATTCCAGTTTGCCCTGTTTGGAGAGTTGGCAATATCTTCTTGATACTAATAAAACCAGAATGAATCACGATGCAAGAAGTTTGATTTAGACTCATAAATCAGTTTAGAATCACCCTGAAGTTGAATCAAGATCATAGGAGTTATGATGAAGAAGTTATCCCACTTTTAACCGAAGTGACTCCAATTTACCTTGTTTGGAGATTTGGCAATTTCTTTTTGATTCCAATCAAACCAGAATAAATCAAGATGTAAGAAGCTTGATTTGGACTCATAAATCAGTGCAGAATCATCCTGAAGTTGAATCAATATCATTGGACTTATGATGAAGAAGTTATTCCACTTTTAACCGAAGTGATTCCAGTTTATCCTGTTTGGAGATTTGGCAATTTCTTCTTGATTCTAATCAAACCAGAATGAATCACGATGTAAGAAGCTTGATTAGTACTCATAAATCAGTGTATAATCACCCTGAAGTTGAATCAATATCATAAGAGTTATGATGAAGAAGTTATCCCACTTTTAACCGAAGTGATTCCAGTTCGCCTGTTTGGAGATTTGGCAATTTATTCTTTATACTAATAAAACCAGAATGAATCATGATGTAATTATCTTGATTTGGACGCATAAATCAGTCTAGAATCACCCTGAATTTGAATCAAGATCATAGGAGTTATGATGAAGAGGTTATCCCAATTTTAACCGAAGTGACTCCAGTTTACCCTTTTAACCCACTTTTAACCGAAGTGATCCCAGTTTTTCCTATTTGAAGATTTGGCAATTTCTTCTTGATACTAATAAAACCAGAATAAATTACGATGTATGAAGCTTGATTTGGACTCATAAATCAGTGTAGAACCACCCTGAAGTTGAACCACGATCATAGGAGTTATGATGAAGAAGTTATCCCACTTTTAACCGAAGTGACTCTAGTTTACCCTGTTTGGAGATTTGGCAATTTCTTCTTGATACTAATAAAAAAATAATGAATCACGATGTAAGAAGATTGATTTGTACTCATAAATCAGTGTAGAACCACCCTGAAGTTGAAGAAAGATCGTAGGAGTTATGATGAAGAAGTTATCCCACTTTTAACCGAAGTGACTCTAGTTTACCCAGTTAGGAGATTTGGCAATTTCTTCTTGATTCTAATCAAAACAGAATGAATCAAGATGTAAGAAGCTTTATTTGGACTCATAAATCAGTGGATAACCACCCTGAAGTTGAATTAATATCATAGGAGTTATGATGAAGAAGTTATCCCACTTTTAACCGAAGTGAATCTAGTTTACCCTTTTTGGAGATTTTGTAATTTCTTCTTGATACTAATAAAACCAGAAGGAATCACGATGTAAGAAGCTTGATTTGGACTCATAAATCAGTGTAGAATCACCCTGAAGTTTAATCAAGATCATAGGAGTTATGATGAAGAAGTTATCCCACTTTTAACCGAAGTGATTCCAGTTTGCCCTGTTTGGAGAGTTGAAAATTTCTTCTTGATACTAGTAAAACCAGAATGAATCACGATGCAAGAAGCTTGATACTCATAAATCAGCTTAGAATCACCCTGAAGTTGAATCAAGATCATAGGAGTTATGATGAAGAAGTTATTCCACTTTTAACCGAAGTTATTCCAGTTTGCCCTGTTTGGAGAGTTGGCAATTTCTTCTTGATACTAATAAAACCAGAATGAATCACGATGCAAGAAGCTTGATTTAGACTCATAAATCAGTTTAGAATCACCCTGAAGTTGAATCAAGATCATAGGAGTTATGATGAAGAAGTTATCCCACTTTTAACCGAAGTGACTCCAATTTACTTTCTTTGGAGATTTGGCAATTTCTTCTTGATTCTAAACAAACCAGAATGAATCAAGATGTAAGAAGCTTGATTTGGACTCATAAATCAGTGCAGAATCATCCTGAAGTTGAGTCAATATCATTTTACTTATGATGAAGAAGTTATTCCACTTTTAACCGAAGTGATTCCAGTTTATCATGTTTGGAGATTTGGAAATTTTTTCTTGATTCTAATCAAACCAGAATGAATGACGATGTAAGAATCTTGACCGAAGTTTAATCAATATCATAAGAGTTATGATGAAGAAGTTATCCCACTTTTAACCGAAGTGATTCCAGTTTGCCCTGTTTGTAGATTTGGCAATTTATTCTTAATACTAATAAAACCAAAATGAATCATGATGTAAGTATCTTGATTTGGACGCATAAATCAGTCTAGAATCACCCTGAATTTGAATCAAGATCATAGGAGTTATGATGAAGAAGTTATCCCAATTTTAACCGAAGTGACTCCAGTTTACCATGTTTGGAGATTTGACAATTTCTTCTTGGTTCTAATCAAACCAGAATGAATAAAGAAGTAAGAAGCTCTATTTGGACTCATAAATCAGTGGATAATCATCCTGAAGTTGAATCAATATCATTGGAGTTATGATGAAGAAGTTATCCCACTTTTAACCGAAGTGATTCTAGTTTGCTCTATTTGGAGATTTGGCAATTTCTTCTTGATACAAATAAAACCAGAATAAATTACGATGTAAGATGCTTGATTTGGACTCAAAAATCAGTTTAGAATCACCCTGAATTTGAATCAAGATCAGAGGAGTTATGATGAAGAAGTTATCCCAATTTTAACCGAAGCGACTCTAGTTTACTCCGTTTGGAGTTTTCACAATTTCTTCTTGATTCTAGTCAAACCAGAATGAATCAAAATGTAAGAAAATTGATTTGTACTCATAAATCAGTGCAGAATCATCCTGAAGTTGAATCAATATCATTGGAGTTATGATGAAGAAGTTATCCCACTTTTAACCGAAGTGATCCCAGTTTTCCCTATTTGGAGATTTGGCAATTTCTTCTTGGTACTAATAAAAACAGAATGAATCACGACGTAAGAAGATTGATTTGGACTCATAAATCAGTGTAGCACCACCCTGAAGTTGAAGCAAGATCATAGGAGTTATGATGAAGAAGTTATCCCACTTTTAACCGAAGTGACTCTAGTTTACCCTGTTTGGAGATTTGGCAATTTCTTCTTGATTCTAATCAAAACAGAATGAATCAAGATTTAAGAAGCTTTATTCGGACTCATAAATCAGTGGATAATCACCCTGAAGTTGAATCAATATCATAGGAGTTATGATGAAGAATTTATCCCACTGTTAACCGAAGTGAATCCAGTGTAGCCTTTTTGTAGATTTGGTAATTTCTTCTTGATATTAATAAAACCAGAATGAATCACGATGTAAGAAGCTTGATTTGGACTCATAAATCAGTGTAGAATCACCCTGAAGTTGGATCAAGGTCATAGCAGTTATGATGAAGAAGTTATCCCAGTTTTAACCGAAGTGATTCCAGTTTGTCCTGTTTGGAGAGTTGACATTTTCTTCTTCATACTAATACAACCATAATGAATCACGATGCAAGAAGCTTGATTTGGACTCATAAATCAGTTTATAATCACCCTGAAGTTGAATCAAGATCATAGGAGTTATGATGAAGAAGTTATCCCACTTTTAACCGAAGTGACTCCAATTTACCTTGTTCGGAGATTTGGCAATTTATTCTTGATTCTAATCAAACCAGAATGAATCAAGATGTAAGACGCTTGATTTGGACTCATAAATCAGTGCAGAATCATCCTGAAGTTGAATCAATATCATTGGACTTATGATGAAGAAGTTATTCCACTTTTAACCGAAGTGATTCCAGTTTATCCTGTTTGGAGATTTGGCAATTTCTTCTTGATTGTAATCAAACCAGAATGAATCACGATGTAAGAAGCTTGATTAGTACTCATAAATCAGTGTAGAATGACCCTGAAGTTGAATCAATATCATAAGAGTTATGATGAAGAAGTTATCCCACTTTTAACCGAAGTGATTCCAGTTTGCCTGTTTGGAGATTTGGCAATTTATTCTTAATACTAATAAAACCAGAATGAATAATGATGTAATTATCTTGATTTGGACGCATAAATCAGTCTAGAATCACCCTGAATTTGAATCAAGATCGTAGGAGTTATGATGAAGAAGTTATCGCAATTTTAACCGAAGTGACTCCAGTTTACCCTGTTTGGAGATTTCTCAATTTCTTCTTGATTCTAATCAAAACAGAATGAATCAAGATGCAAGAATCTTTATTTGGACTCATTAATCAGTGGATAATCACACTGAAGTTGAATTAATATCATAGGAGTTATGATGAAGAAGTTATCCCACTTTTAACCAAACTGAATCCAGTTTACCCTTTTTGGAGATTTGGCAATTTTTTCTTGATACTAATAAAACCAGAATGAATCCCGATGTAAGAAGCTTGATTTGGACTCATAATTCAGTGTAGAATCACCCTGAAGTTGAATCAAGATCCTAGGAGTTATGATGAAGAAGTTATCCCACTTTTAACCGAAGATTTTCCAATTTGCCTTGTTTGGAGTGTTGGCAATTTCTTCTAGATACTAATAAAACCAGAATGAATCATGATGTAAGAAGCTTTATTTTGACTCATAAATCAGTTTATAATCACCCTGAAGTAGAATCAAGATCATAGGAGTTATGATGAAGAAGTTATCCCACTTTTAACCGAAGTGACTCCAGTTTACCTTGTTTGGAGAATTGGCAATTTCTTCTTGCTTCTAATCAAACCACAATGAATCAAGAAGTAAGAAGCTCTATTTGGACTCATAAATATGTGAAGAATCATCCTGAAGTTGAATCAATATCATTGGAGTTATGATGAAGAAGTTATCCCACTTTTAACCGAAGTGATTCCAGTTTGCCCTATTTGGAGATTTGACAATTTCTTCTTGAGACAAATAAAACCAGAATAAATGACGATGTAAGAAGCTTAATTTGGACTTATAAATCAGTTTAGAATCACCCTGAATTTGAATCAAGATCATAGGAGTTATGATGAAGAAGTTATCCCACTTTTAACCGAAGTGACTCCAGTTTACCCTTTTTGGAGATTTCGCAATTTCTTCTTGATTCTAATCAAACCAGAATGAATCAAGATGTAAGAAGCTTGATTTGGACTTATAAATCAGTGAAGAATCATCCTGAAGTTGAATCAATATCATTGGACTTATGATGAAGAAGTTATTCCACTTTTAACCGAAATAATTCTAGTTTACCCTGTTTGGAGATTTGACAATTTCTTATTGATTCTAATCAAACCAGAATGAATGACGATGTAAGAAGCTTTATTTTTACTCATAAATCAGTGTATAATCACCCTGAAATTGAAGTAAGATCATAGGAGTTATGATGAAGAAGTTATCCCACTTTTAACCGAAGTGACACCAGTTTACCCTGTTTGGAGATTTGGCAATTTTTTCTTGATTCTAATCAAACCAGAATGATTCAAGATATAAGAAGATTTATTTGGACTTATAAATCAGTGGATAATCACCCTGAAGTTGAATCTATATCATAGGAGTTATGATGAAGAAGATATCCCACTTTTAACCGAAGTGAATACAATTTACCCTTTTTGGATATTTGGTAATTTCTTCTTGATACTAATAAAACCAGAATGAATCACGATGTAAGAAGCTTGATTTGGGCTCATAAATCAGTTTAGAATCACCCTGAAGTTGAATCAAGATCATAGGAGTTATGATGAAGAAGTTATTCCACTTTTAACCGAAGTGATTCCAGTTTGTCCTGTTTGGAGAGTTGGCAATTTCTTCTTGATACTAATAAAACCAGAATGAATCCCTATGCAAGAAGCTTTATTTAGACTCATAAATCAGTTTAGAATCACCCTGAAATTGAATCAAGATCATAGGAGTTATGATGAAGAAGTTATCCCACTTTTAACCGAAGTGATTCCAGTTTGCCCTGTTTGGAGATTTGGCAATTTATTCTTGATAGTAATAAAACCAGAATGAATCACGATGTAAGTATCTTGATTTGGACGCATAAATCAGTCTAGAATCACCCTGAAGTTGAATAAATATCATAGGAGTTATGATGAAGAAGTTATCCCACTTTTAACCGAAGTGATTCCATTTTACCCTGTTTGGAGATTTGGCAATTTCTTCTTGGTTCTAATCAAACCAGAATGAATCAAGAAGTAAGAAGCTCTATTTGGAATCATAAATCCGTGGAGAATCATCATGAAGTTGAATCAATATCATTGGAGTTATAATGAAGAAGTTATCCCACTTTTAATCGAAGTGATTCCAGTTTGCTCTATTTGGAGATTTGCCAATTTCTTCTTGATACAAATAAAACCAGAATGAATTACGATCTAAGAAGCTTGATTTGGACTCATAAATCAGTTTAGAATCACCCTGAATTTGAATCAAGATCATAGGAGTTATGATGAAGAAGTTATCCCAATTTAAACTGAAGTGACTCCAGTTTACCCTGTTTGGAGATTTGGCAATTTTTTCTTGATTCTAATTAAACCAGAATGAATCAAGATGTAAGAATCTTCATTTGGACTTATAAATCAGTGCAGAATCATCCTGAAGTTGAATCAATATCATAGGACTTATGATGAAGAAGTTATTCCACTTTTAACCGAAATGATTCCAGTTTACCCTCTTTGGAGATTTGGCAATTTCTTCTTGATTCTAATCAAACCACAATGAATCACGATGTAAGAAGCTTGATTTGTACTCATAAATCAGTGTAGAATCACCTGAAGTTGAATCAATATCGTAGGAGTTATGATGAAAAGTTATCCCACTTTTAACCGAAGTGATTCCAGTTTGGCCCTGTTTTGGAGATTTGGCAATTATTTCTTGATACTAATAAACCAGAACGAATCACGATGTATGTATCTTGGATTTGGACGGCTAAATCAGTAAAGAATCACCCTGAAGTTGAATCAAATATCATAGGAGTTTTAGTGGATGAGAAGAAGAAGCATTAGTTGAGAGTGAATCGTGTGCTTATGAATAAACACATGTATTGACAATGAAGCCATAGAATAGAGAGAAAAGATGCATTAGGAGCTTATGATAGTTGGTGACACTGAAGAAATAATAATGCTGTGAAGAGACCAAGCGTCAAAGATGAAGCATCACAACAAGTTTGATCTGTCCGTACACAGACTCTAACGAGTGTCTTATAAAGCAATCTTATACTTATAAGTAGTGGCAAAGCGTCTGGAGCAGCTAATAATACAAAAGCATGGGGAGACAGTGGGTTGATGTTAACCAGCTGTCATAGTCAGTTTGAATTCAATCCAGATCTATGCCACAGTGCTGTTGTCAGAATGCAGTCTTTGAGACTACGTGTG
Source organism: Moricandia moricandioides (assembly GCA_905132885.1). Taxonomy (NCBI): domain Eukaryota; kingdom Viridiplantae; phylum Streptophyta; class Magnoliopsida; order Brassicales; family Brassicaceae; genus Moricandia; species Moricandia moricandioides. The sequence continues at coordinate 101,771 of CAJHQQ010001300.1, forward strand.
CTTTTGTTTCCTCTCTCTTTTCTATAACTGTCTTTAATTCTCTAGGGCAAACTTGTGTGTATTGGCTATAAGCTCCTTTGACTACGAAATTAAGCAAGAGAGGAGTCTCTTTTCTTCATTATTCTCTGTTCAAGTCTCCATATCTCTGGTTACTTTCTCTCTCACGAAAAATCACTGAATCCTTTATACTCTCAAGAACACTCTCAAAACTTTTATTCTGCTTATACTCTCCATCGGTTTCTCCTCCATTCTCTCTGGTATCTTATATTCTTCTTCATCTAAATCGACCATACTCTTGTCTACAACTTCCTCACACATAAATCTATCTATTCTTACTGGTATCAGAGCTCTTCAAGCTCCTGAAAAACCTATAAAGCTTCCGCAAATCTGTTTCTGTTCGATCATCTCTTTCAAACTCTGTTTTGTTCCATCCTTGTATCCTCTGGTCCAAAGGTTTTCCAGGAGGAAAAATCTCACCAGAACTCAAGATATAGGAGGTCTTTAATCTCTGGACTCAAGAAAGCTTCAGCTCAGTCCAGCAAGCTTCATCAAAGTCAGATTCAAGTTTCTGTTTCTTGTAACCAGTTGGTACATTCTATTGTCCACTGGTCCAAACTCTCTAATATGGAGACCCCTAATGGAATGGTGACTTCAGAAACTTCAAGGAGTCCAAAGAAGAAACCAAACAACCTCATTTCGGTCCAAAAATGCTGAAGATAATCCATGGAAGAAACAATTCTTAGAGAAAGGTCACTATAGGAGCATCAAAGCTAGGCTGTTCTAATCATTCTCTGCCCAGCCATGCTGATGCTCTGTTTCTGACCAACAAAACCCAAGACCAGCAAGAGGACAGGAGGGGTTTGAAGTGTCTCCTTGACCAGAAGGAGATAATCAAGAAGAGGAGGTGTTGGACAGTCAATTCACACCTCAAACACTCCAAATTCAAGTGATTCACAGCCATGGAGGTTCAAGGAACTAGCTCAGGTTCCTTGGCTGTACACAAGAGGTGCTAGCTGTCTATCACCAATCCGAGACAAAGAAGAAGGCTTTGTCCATGTGTTCAGAGCGTACAAATGATGTATATTACTGTTTGATTCAGAGCCTACACATGATTGTATATTCCTGACCATAGGAGAGATTGTTGGAGAAGAGGTCAGATGGTAATAAGTCCTTGGTTGACCAGAACATGGCTGTCCTTTGAAGATACCTCAAGGAGGATTGATGAAGAGGCAGGACCATAAGTTGACCAACCATCTTACCAGGCTGGATCTCTTTATACCTTGTGTGTATAACCAGTTGAATTAAGCGCAGCCTGTTTGGTGTTGAGCTCCTGGGTCCAAGAGACACATAAGGAAGATTTGTTCAAGGCAGTGGAGAGGAGATCAAGGGAGGAGGAACTGGTTGACTTAAGCGCAGCTGTTGGGGTGATGCGCTCCTGGTCCTAGCTCAGTCTTGCTCACTTCCAAGCTTGGTCCTTCCTATACTCTCTGGATCAAGCTTGAGGAGGGGTAGATGAAGAAGCAATCCTGAATATCCAGCCGCCACAATAGCCATTGGCAAGCTGTGGAATCACACTTGCATCATAAAACCAGATCAAAGAAGACTCAAGGAACTCACTGTCCCAATGCAGAGCTTGGTCCTTATTATTCTCAGTCCCAAGCATGAGATTGAGCTCCATGATCTGAGTATTGTCTTTACAAGTGGGGAATTCAAGTGGAGTTCGCTCCCCACCATACTTATGAAAGGTAACTTACTTGGTGATCTATGAAGCAGAAACTGGTGGTCTCTAAAACTCCTTGAAGTGGCGAGTAGTCAGAAGAAAGGGGAGACGCAACCAGCCTAAAGAAGTGATCCAAGATGTTGATGTGGGCAAAGCTGTGGAGTTCACACTTGTACCATTATTGAGGCCATGATCCAGAGCCTAAAGACTCCACCATGAGTTGTCTGAAGTTCATTAGGCTCACTGGCTAATCCCT